>JAQIBA010000041.1:247212-487816 GCA_028293925.1 Brueelia nebulosa
ACGAAAGGAGAAAGGCTATCGTCTCAGATAACCTCATTAATTGGGCTGTCGGTGTCTCAGGCGGGGAGGGGGGGACGAGGGGGCGCGGGGGGCGCGGGGGGCGGCGCAGCTGCGAGGGAAGGATGATCTCCCAAGACGGTCTCTTAGTCGCAGTGAAATATGCGGCCACCCAGGGCGAATCCTCTGCCAAAAATGAAAAACACGCGAGAGCTTTCTCGAGAATCCATTTCGGATGTGTCGGTTTCCGACGAAGACTCATTAATTGGAGACGGTGTCGCAACTCTTTGCTCGCACTTATTATTCTAATTAATCATAATTATATTGGCTCTAATGAAATGTGTCCCCGTCCCGGAGGGATTCGGAGGATTCGGGGGACTGCGTCGCCATCTTCTGCCACTGCGCGGATCGCCAAAATGAGCTTTCATTTTTGATTATAAGCACAATGACATTTTCCTCTTTTTCCCTGCTTATCCTCTCTTTTTTAGTATTTTTCTCTTTTATTTTATGTTTTCCTTTGATTCTTTCTATTCTTTTCTATCCCTTTTCCTTATTTTTACTTTTATTCTCTCTTCCCTTTTCTTCATTTTCATTCTACCCATTCCTCTCTCCTTCCCCTTTTTTTCTCCTTTTCCTTTTTCTCTACTTTTTCCTCTTTTCCTATTATCTTTTTTACCATTCTCTACTTTTTCGGATTTTCATTTGTTTTCACATTTTTCCTTCCCTCCCTATTCTCTCTTTCTACCACTTTTTTCTCTCTCTTTCTCTTTTTCGACTATCAATCAACTTTTTCTTTCTTTAGCTTTTCCCATTTTCTTATTATTATATTTCATTCATTTTTCCTTTCTTTTTCTTCTTTTTCCTCTTCTTCGTTTTTTACCTTTTTTCATTACTCCTTTCCATAATTTTCTCCCAATTTCTTCTTTTGGACGCAGAAAAGATTTAAAAATTCACACAAAAAATCTCCCATAGTTTTTCGTCACATTACGTCAGCAGTCGTTTTGACGGCCGCCGTTGAAAATGAATTATCCGATAAATATTCAAATGCACAAATCCCAAATTAATTTACAAGAAAACCATTTAAATACGTTTCATTTAATTCGCCCTCGGGTCAAAATGACCGCTTCGACCGACATTACGCGTTTAGGCCTTCGGCGAAAACATTTTTAATTGCATTTTAAATTATTCAGCAATTTTTGGAGCCGCAACTCCAATTTTTGAATTTCCCCTTTCCCCTCAAAACTTTCCATTCCTGAGTCAATAAACCCGAGCACAAAAACCGGACTAAAAATTCATAAATTCCACTCGAAAATCTCATAAGTCCAAGCCTTTCCTCCCCCTCCCCCTCCCCCTCCCATCCCCTCCGCCCCCGCCACCCCCGAAACCCCCTCCGATCCTCCATTTCCCTTTTCCCCCAGAATAAACATTCTCAAATTCATTTTTTTCTCTTTTTCAAACATCCCCTCCCCCCCCTCTCTCCCCTCTCTCCTCTCACTCCGTCTTTCCTCCTCCGGACCATTTCCACCGAAAAGTTTCCTTATTAAAAATAATTAACTCGCGGTCAGCAGTCGAGAGCAGAAGGTACGAGAACCTGGAAAGAGAACGTCCGTTGCGCGGCCGACTTTCCGCCCCGAATTCGAAATGAATTTTTCCTGGGGCGAGTCGTTTCTGTGCCTCGGCACGAGGCATAAATAATGTATGGGGATGAAGGAGGATGAAGGGGGATGAAGGGGGACGAAGGGGATGAGGGGGCCGAGGAGGGCGAAAAGGTCGAGTCGGTTCAATCATTCCTTAATGAAAGAGCAAACTGGGAATCGGAAGGGGCGGTCGGGGGTGCAGGGGCGGGTGGTGAAATTTCGCCGTGGGATTAGGGGCGGGAGGCGAAGGGGAGGAAAGTTCGGGGAGTGTTGGAGCTGTCGTCGACGTCGGAATAATCCGGATTTCGGCTATTGGAAGACTCTTTCTGCTGAGATGAAGAGAAATTGGACGATTGCTGAGAAAGTGGGAAATAAAGAAGCGGTGAAAGGGTCGGGGGTTGCTGCTCACCCCCGGGATCCGATAGCTCGCGTTTTTCTGCCTCGCCCCTTGTTTTCGACCCTTCCCCGCCCTCCCCCGCTCAAACTTATTAAACTTCTCCCGATTTCCCTGTCTCATTTTTCCAAACATGATTTATGCTTTTATTTGCATCATTTCCTCAACATCCACGGAATTCTCCCCAGGCAGTCGCATCCGCTGCTCCGTCGCCCCGTCGCCCCCCCGCCCCCAGAAGGCCTGGAGAAGACAGTCGGCCAGAGGGGCAGAGGGGTTCCCTTTTTGGGGAATGAGGGCGGGAGGTGGTGGCCACTTCCGCTTCCGTCGCTCACCCCGAATTTCCTCCCGACAAAAGCCTTTTAAGGGGAATTTCACGCAACTTCCGCAAGGGTCCACGCGAGGCCGGAGTGTTGTAATTAAATGAGGGAGAGGGGGTAGGGAGGGGTTGAGAGGGGTTGGGAGGGGGCGAGATTTTTCCATTTGATGAAAGGTGGCTGCAAAATACAGGCGGAGTCAGAAGGAGTGGGCGCCGTAATTGAGACTTAATAAATAGTCAGAGATGAGATAAAGATCGGCGAGAGAAATGCAGGGAAAAAAGCGGGAGAAAGCAGAGAAAAAGGAAATTCAAAAACTGGAAAAGAAACGAAAAAAGAGTAAAATATAAAAAGTGAAAAAGCTTTAAAACATAAAATTAGGGAAAAAGATGAAAATATTTACAAACAAACAAATTAAACAAAAAAATTAAAATGTATAAAATAAATAAAATAATAAAATAATAAAAGAGAAAAAGAAGAAAAGACACATGAAACAATGATGAGAATGAAAAAACGCGTTGCGGGGGTCATGTTGACCCCTGCGGGCGTGAGAGTGTCAGCCCCGGAAGTGGCCGCCCGCGAGTGCCCTCGTGGGTGCGAGGCGCGCTTCCAACAGAGCCTCATTATAATGTTAATTACATGTTGAGTAACATCCTCAGGAGATAATTATTCACCTGTGGATTGTTGGCATAACCCATAAATAACATGGCAACGGTTATTATCGTCGTTATAACAACAACAGACAATGGGGGGAGAACATATTCTCTTATTTATACTTCTCTCGCCATTGACGCTTCGTGGGCGCGGTTAGAGGCAACGCCAGACGTTCAGTCGTCTCATTCTGCCTCGAGCAAATGGCAACAGGGCAACGATCGTCACGTTGCCCTCTCAATAACTGGGATGGATATCGACTTGTTGCCAACGGACAGTTTATATTTCATTATTTATATTTGTATACGATTTAAAATTAATTTCTTAACAGTGGGAGAATTAAAGTTAAAATTCAGGGGTTATTATGACCCCTAAGAGAAAGTGTTCGGAATGAGAAGAAAATAAGGTCGGCTTATTTTAGGGCGATGAAGGAAATTGCAATTTATTTAGAGCCGAGAGAGAGGAAAAGAAGGGGGTGCGAAGGGGGTGCGAATGGGGTGGGGGTGGGGGTGAGGGGTGAGGGGAGGGAAGGAAAAAAGGTTTGCATTAGCATTTTAGAATTTTTCAAACCTCGACCGAATTATCCCCGTCCCGAATGAAAGTAAACACATTTTTAAGCTAAAGCCAAGTTTAAATTTTTTGTTTAACTTTTACCAGTTTTTATACAATTTATGAATTATCCCCGCGTGAAATTGTTTTAGTCGACTCATAATTTCGCGTTCTTTATGCACCCCCCCGCTCAGACGCAGTCCAGGGGTCGCTACCCCCCACTCTCACCTAATCGCGGAGCAATGTTCGCGAGTGTGGCGTTGAGTGTCCTCTGCATGCCAAGTGCTGCCAACACCTGAACTTTGTCTTTATATAAACTTGCATCGACACCACAATCTTCTGTATGTATAAAATTCCAGACTATGTCTGTACGTGAAGTTTATTTTTTGTTTTTGTTGTTTGTATAACTTATCTTAGGTTAAAACCCTATTAATATATTATATATAAACTATTATTATAACTTATATATTGTATTTTTATCATAAGTATATATTATTATATTACAAACTAAATTAACCCACTAACCCACGACCACGGGCGAAATAGAGGGAAAATTATAATTTTTAACAGTATATTTGACTTATCAAAGTAAATGATTAATCAATTATACACCACAATATAATTAAAATTACAAAAAATTACAAAAAGAGGAAAAGAGAAGAAGAAAAATAAGAATAAGAGACTGCCGAGGCGCGTTTCGTCCGTTGCCCGGAAACGAATCGACACGTTCGACACGTTGCACTCAGCGAGCGAAGGAACCTCTGCTCGGCGCAGTCCCTTTGGAGTGACAAAGCAAAAATTTGGCAAAGCGAAACCGCAAATCCGATGTTTGGGCCTTATCTCCGGAAAATTGGCAAAGACAAAGCGGGTGCGGTTCCTTTGTCCCCTCCGTCGGGGAAATAAATTCATTTTTATCTAATTCCCCACTTGCTGACCGCCGCCCGCCGCCCTCCGCCCCTCTTAAATTAAATTAAATTGTTTCTAACGTTTTCACTCAATAGAAACCAATTTAAATAAAAGTCCGCCGTCGAACCCTTTGCAGCCAGGATGTTTAATTACAACTTTTTAAGAGCCTTTCGGTCAAAACTTTTCTACTTTAAATCTTTTCTTCCACCGCCCCTCCCGCCCCGGAAATCTGCTTAACCCCCTCTCGGCGGTTTCCCAACGGATTTCTAAAAATAACTTCCCTCCCGAGTGCTCACACCGGCCGCCATATTGCTCTAAAGAGAAATTTATTAAATAATTCTTTGTTATTTTGTGGGACGGCGGAGGCGGTAAATAATGCTCAAATTGAATTTTTACCAAGTCGAAATTCATTTACGGAATAATAATTCAGGTTTTAGGTACGAGACGTGACCTGTCGACGACCATCCGTCATACTTTAATGCTCGTTATTTTTCCTCGTCCCCTTAATTTTCTGTTTGTTAACGGATTTGGCCCGCGGCCTTTCGACGTGTGACCAACAAGCGAACCTCCATGCCCACCCCTGCCTCCCCACTATAAATTCATTTTCCCTTTCATTTCCCCCCCCCACCCCCCCACCCTCGGCCGACAACTTCCTTCTCGCCTCCGTCCATTCATTTCTTGTTTGTCTTTCGCTCCGCTCATTCTTGCAGACTCATTCCGAAGGAAAGTTGAACAACCCCCAAGTCGGCAACTGTGTGCGATGATTTGGGGATATCGAGAAGGGCAGGAAAGGGACGAAGGAAGGGTTGGAAGGGGGAGAGGATCATTTTCCGGTGAGCGGCCGTGGCCCTCGGACGTCCGAGGAGATAATAACGCGGTGTAAACAATGAGGTTGCTTTGAACCGGAGCAAAGCCTTTCCCGCATCGCAGTGGGACGTTTCCCTATAAAATTTAAAACCAATTTGGGCTTTTTAAGATTCGATGAGAGATAAGAGTTAATAACTGCGCTGTGCCGATTCCCTTCGGGGCAGCCATGTCCATTAACAAATACGCCGTTTCCGCGTCGTCTGCCGCTTTCGAACCTGAAAAACCGTTTCATACACTATTTCGTGTATGTTTCTCAGGAAGGTTTGTGCCTTTCGGTTTATGAACATGAGAAAATATACTCAAGATTTGAATTAAATTGAGAGTGGAAAGGAAAGACACTAAAATAAAGAAATAAAGAAATAAAGGTATTTATTTATTTGTTTTGTTAATTTATATGATTTTTACTTATTTATTAATGCAATTAATCTCTTATTTTAACTCTGAAATTCGGGGATGTTGGACGAGCCGCCCTCAAAGCCACCCTCGACCACCCCACAGAGGCCCACAAACCCCCAGGGAGGCGAATCGGGGGAAAAGGGGCTGTCTCCACTTCGTCTTCGTCCAGTAATTCATGGGAGATAAGAACTTCCCTCAGTGTCTTATTTCACAGAGATTAAAAGGGAAAGGGAAGAGAAGGGGGAGAAATCATACATTTGGGGATTTGTTGCGGTCCTTGAGACTTAGGCTTTTGTCTGGAAGGGCGTTTCGGTCAAAGGAGAACTCTCAAAGGTATTTAGCGCGAGTGCCTCGTCAGAGATGAAGGCAGATCGTTATCTGGTGACACTAATATGGTCAACTTCTCCAAGAGACAACGCGGCCCAATATTAATCCGCTCCGAAGAGGACCATTATCTTTCTTTTAGTGGCTTATCGGGGCTTAATTTCATGGCTGACATTCGGAGAGAGATAATGGGCCGCTCAAGATATCGCTTTCGACCGCTTTCGACCGCTTTCGACCGCTCTCCCTTTCAGTAATATTCCTCTTCACATCGCCAATCAATAAACCGATTCACATATAAATATAAATATCATTATAATTCATATTGAATTAATTTTTATTCCAAAGACGAGAAAAACACTTTGGTATATAAAAAATAAAGATTTACAAATCGTATAAATATACATACAGTACACAACTAACGTTTCGTTATATATTTCTTTATGGAGAGCTTGGCTCTTCTCAGCTTTTATTAAATAAAGAAAAAGATGTTACAAATATACAATTACAATGAATATATAAATGCGAAGAAATATACAAAAATACATTAAATGAAAGGGATACATAAAGAATTATAAAATTAAAAATATACGAAATAAAAAGAAATAAATATAAATTAACCTTTTTTACTTCACCTTTAAGTGGGAGTTTATCTCAGTATGACTTATTGAAAAAATAAAAAAATACAAATAAAGTACAGTTTTTCATTTGTATTTCGATTAGGTATTAAGGTTTTTAATTAGTATTAGTATATACATAATATATAGTCTCTGCATAGTGAGCCTCTGTTATACAAATAATTATTTTATACTCAATCCGATTAAGGTGCGAAAAGTCAGGTGAAATATTAAAGTTTAATAAGAAAAGAGCATAACTTCCTTTTAACAAAAGATGAAAGCAAAAAGAAAAGGAAAACCAAAAGAGGGAATGAATAATGAATGAAAGAAGAGAATAATGTTAAAAATTTCCCCTTTCTCCTTTCTCCTTTCTCCTTTTTGCACAGGACTGAGATAAATTAATGAATTCTTTCCCACCCCGCGAGAAAGCCGCCCAAGGAGCGCAACACAGGGGTGGCCGCAACCCCCCGACGCGCTCCCCCCCAATACGACACATTCCTCAGCCCTCCTCTTCAGGTCGTCGCTTCTCAGGCGTTGCAGCCGTCATTCAAAGCGGCGAGCTGCGCTCGGGGGAGGGGGGTGCGCCCCCGCCGGAGATAAATCTAATTTCCGATGGCGACACCCCCACCCCCGCCAGATTGGGTATCAGATGTTGATGTTAATTAGGGTGGAACCGAATATCGGAATGAGGACAAGCAACAGCGACCGCGGAACCAAGTTTCCATCCCCCAGTGAATTATTTCCACCCCCGTGACATCACCTGTGACGATCTCAAGGGAAGGAATGTGGCAGTGCTTAGTCAGAATTGGAAAGAGTCCAAAAATGCCATTTTCATTTGCAATTAATGCCAGTGAGAGTAAATATTGGAGATGATAAATGAGAGTGAGAATTGAAGAATGATTATGAGAATAGAAGAATATTAAAGAGTGAAAGAAGAAAAAGAGAAGAAAAGGAAATAAATAGGAAATAATGAACTTGAAAATAAAATGAAGAAAGTAAAAGAAAGAAGAGCAAGAAAAGAATAAGAAGGAAAAAGAGATAAAGAGATAAAAAAGAATAAAAGATAAAAAGCATAAACGGGAGAGTAATAAGAATAGAAGAAAAACAAGAACGAAAAGAAGAAGAAGAGAATAGAGAAAAGAAAGGAAAAAGTAAAAGTGAAAGAACAAATATACAATATTTGTTCTTTCTCTATTATAAGAGATAAAGAGAGTGGAGATATACATAAATTAGAATGAGAATGAGTCGTCTTCGTTCATAAACGACAACGAACAAATGTAAATTCAGAGGAGCGAACAAAAAATATCAGATGAATTTAATTAAATATTTCTAATTGGAGATTTTTTTGACGTTCGCCTAACGAAGGAGAGGAAAAGTCACAGCGCGATAATTAACAAAAAAGATAATTACAAAGTATGTTTTTGAGCGAGAACAATAACCCACCCCTTCCTCGAGGGGCGCGAATTCCGATTTCCTTCTGCTCAACTTTCTCCCCGCTCAACTTTTAAAAATGCAAATTAACAGATCAGACCATCAATTAGGCTAATTAGAAAAACTAATTAATATTGCAGAAATGAATGAAAAAAAAAGACGCGGCCGGAGGATGGAGGGGGATGGATGGGGATGGAAGGGGAGGGGGAGAGAGAAACCGAAACTTCCATTCGGCCATTATTATAAAATCAATAGGATTTTCATTACCGTGTGAGGAGGTGAGGTGAGGGGAGGGGAGGGACGCACAAGTCTTGGGGGTGTTTGGGGGTTGTTGGGGAGAGGAGGGGAGAGGAGGGGCGGCTCGGCCCGCATCGACTTGGGCGACAAAAACGGTCGAGCGAGTGGCAAAGAGGGATGATAAATTTGTTAAATCTTTTCGGAAGGGAGTTTCTCGCCCCCTTGGGAAGGGCGGGGGTTGGCGGCGTATAAATGTGTAGTTTTTCATTTGGACGTGTGTCGTGAGTGAGAAGGACGTATTGGTTTATCGAAAGGTTTTGATCGATAGCGTAGCGGGGGAGGGAGAGAGGGAGGGAGAGAGAGGGGCGGAGGGGGGAGGAGCGGGGGTTGGAAGTGTATCTTCGGATGGACTGAAGGAAAAATGAAGGGAGGAAAAGGAATTTAGTTGGAGAGGGAGTTTTTGTTCTCTTTTGATCGGAACCGCTTTGAGAGGAGAAAGAAAATAAATTCGGAAAGACGTTTCCGGGTCGGGAGGTGAACATGAAAATTGTTTTGCTTAATTAAACGGCGGAATTAAAACAAGGCCCGTTTTCCGAGTTAGTATTCCTCCCCCGCCCTTCATCCCCCTTCTAAGAGCAACCGCAACGGTTTTTTCTCTTCAAGAAATACAGGAGGAAAATTTAAAACAAAATTCTAACTTAATCCGAAGCGGTTCAAAATTTTTACAAATTCATCACAGAAGTTTTATTTTAAATGAATAATAACGTAAAGTGTTCATTTTTTTGTTTTATATATTATTACTATTTATTTATATTTTTGTTATTTGCCCAAAATCCAAGTGAATATTAAAAATATTTAAAATTTATTAACTAAGATTAAATTAAATATTTGATTATAAAATGTGTAAAAATATGTACATTATGTAAATATGTGTATAAAATAAAATTTATGAAATATATTATTATATATGACAAGTAAATAATTATAATGTACGATAATATGTATATTAAGAGACGATTTATATGATAATATTCGTATATGTACAATGTAAAAGAAATACAACAATAATATGAAACAAAAAATTGTTGATAACTTTTGCGAAAATGCAAAATACATAAACAAAATGATGAAAATCATTCATTTAAACAAAATTTTTATTAAAAAGAGAAAATATAAAAATAAATAACTAATAAACAGAAGTGAAAACGAAAAGCAGAGAAAGAGAAAAAGAAAAAGAAAAAAGTAACGTTTATTTAAAGCACAATAATAATATAAAAGAAATCGAAGCAGCGGATTAAATAAACAAAAAGTTATGAAGCATAAAAAATAAATAAACCCAACGATGAAATCCACCCTCTAAATCAATTTCCCTCTGTCCGATGCACCCTCTCTTCATGTGCATAACTCAGCCTCTATACACACGAAAGGTGAGCCCAGAAGATGTCTTCCCCCGAAGGCGAACCCGCGGAAGAATCCAATTATATTATCAAATATTTGGACTTGAATTGCTCTTTCTTCTCTCCCGATTCGGCGGCAAAAGAAAACAAACAGACATTTTCCCAGGCGAAATCCCTGTGGGACCGGAATTTTCCTTTGCATTGTCTTCAACGGCCACCTTTGAGGCATTTCCTTTGAGAAGAGGACAGCCTCTTCTGAAGGTGAGACGTCGTCTGGTGGTCGAAGTCAATGGCTTCCGCTCCGCCCGGTTAAATGGGAAACAACAAAAAAGAAATTAAATCACGATTCAATTTATCCGGATGTTAATGGAGACCACAAAAGATGAATCCTCGGAGACTTATTCTTTAATGGATGCCATGTTAAATATTTAAAGCCGGAGGGAAGCGGGATTAGCGAGGGATACGCGGATTCTGCACGGACAACTCTCTCTCTCTCTCTCTCTCTGTTTCCCCTCTCTCCCTAAGTCCCGACGACGAGTGCAGTCTGACGGCGGCCAACGATCCCAAGACGTCAAGTGGTTCTTTGAATGTCAGCTCAGGGAGGGGATGAAAGGGGATGAAGTGGGATGAAGTGGGATGAAGTGGGGGGTGGGACAGGGTGGAAATGTTGGGAATGTTCACTGCACGGCCCGCATGGCCGGGGGAAGGTGGGGGTGAAGTGGTGGCAGGGCGAAACACCCCCGTCAGCAGTTTCTTGGTTGAGATGAATTGATAATTGTAAATGGATGGATGCGTCGACAGCGATTGGAGTTTTTACCCCCGACGATCGTTAGCGAGGTGAGCTCGTTTCACTCCCTTTGCACCCTCGCACCCCATCGAATGCACTGCATTCGCATTGGGTGTGTGGCCGCATTAAATTGATGCGTTTTCAACACTATATGACTTTCAAATTATTTTAGTGTTTTTTACTTTTTTATATTTTTATAAACAGCAAAAAGAAATGAGAAAAAATTTAAAAAAATTCAAAAAATAAAAACCAAATAAAAATAATAAAAAGGCAAAATGAGAAAAGAAGGAAAGAGGGAAATCTTTAACATTACAATTACTGATAGTGTAAGGGAAGAATAAGTAATCTTTGACCTGAAAATATAATCAGTTAAAAGAGAAAGATAAAAAGAGTTGAGGGGTCATTTGAACCCCAGACTGAACCCTTCCGGTCGCCATCTCACCACTGCACCCCATTTTGGGAGTTCAAAAGGCAACTGGAAAATTAACGCAACTCACTCTCAAATGGCGGATCCATTGAATAAATTTCCCCGAGCTTTTCCTCTCTGGAAAAACATATGAAAGAGCAGTTTTCCCAGAGCGAGAGAAAATTTATTTGCCGTTATCCGCCATTTTTTTCCTTAGGCGTTCCCGAATCGGGCCAATCCTTGGCGAAATCCCGCGAACGCTCCCGCGGTTGTCAGCACTTTCGCACCTGAGTTTGGACAAAGCAAAGCAGAAAGGATTTCCCGGACGTCTTTCTTTCCTTCTTTCCCTTTTGCGAGGAACAAAGGAAAACTCTTGTGAAGGCGCGTGATTTATGATTGGTTATGAACGAGTGGGTTATCGCATTGGGGCGAAATAGAAATGCGATGCGATGGCCGAAATAGAAAAAGCGGAAGTGAACAAAAGGCCAGAAATGACAATTTAGTTTCCATTGTATTCGGAAATGGAGGTAAAACAAAAACGGATCATAAATTTGTCAAAGCAGTTTTGTCGAGGACGCGACACTTCTGTTGTTATCTTTTGGTTGCGACAGGAGTTGCTGACTTTCGGGGGATTAATAACAATTATTCGCTCGAGTCAGAAGTAACTTCCACTTTCAATTTCTTTTTCTTCTCTCATTGAACGGCGGCAAGGGGTCGAAATGACAGCCGCTAACTTTTCAAATTGTGGTTATTTAAAATGTTGTTTATATTTAAACCATAAATTATTTGTTCATTATTTTTATTCTGCCTTCCATAGTTTGACATCTGGCAATCGACAAAATCTATTTCCTCCTCCAATTTGACGTCTTCTCTTTTCTTTCTTTTCTTTCTTTTCCTTCTCATCTTCTATGTCCCTTATCCCCATATTTTTAATAAAATAATTTCATTTTTCACATGCTGACATTCTTTCTCCCCTTTTTTTCAAGCAATCAAGAAGCAATAATTAAAAGAAAAAGCGAAGAAAAGCGGAAAAAATTGCACAAATTCAGCTCTTTTAGGCACAAGTGACTCCTCCAAGTTCGATTTTCCACTCGTTCTGGTGTCCTAAAATGACCCCCACAGGTTCTTTCTTTTTCTTTTTCTTTTTCTTTTTCCTTTTAATTTGGCTCCTCCCGAGAGCGACAGACTCCCTCTAATTTCCGGAAGCTTTCCCGCTTTGGCGCCACCCGGAGAGGATTCCCCTGGGACTCCCCAGGCTGGAGTCCCAGAGCGAAGTGAATGGGCCGGGCCGTGGCCCGTCCCCTTGGCTTTCCCTGGCCGGTGACCCGGTTATTCTTTCCCTCACATTGTCTCACTTGTCGACCCATTCAAATGCTAATTTGATGGCGTTCACTTGAAATTCAAGTGGAGAGAAACAGAATAAAGACGAAAGTTTTTATTTTATTCGGAGGGGGAGGGGGGGGCTTAAGGCGTCTTTCGGCGTCTTTCGGCGTCGTAAAGGAAAGATTGTTTCCCAGGGAAATGGGGCAAAATGGCCGTTGGCTATTGCCTGCGTTGCCCGGGGCCGAATTGTTGTTATTCCGGTGCTTTGAAATACAATTGGAAAGCTCTCAGAATGGGAATACAATTTTCTTTTCCATTTATTCAAAGCAGAGGTGGTCCACCTTAATCTGCAGGACCAATAAAATTATAAATTATTTCTTTTGTATTTATTTTTCCCTTTGTTTTCTTTCTTTTCCAAAGAAAATCCACTCAATAAAATTAGAACAACTCTCATTAATTATCTGTTCAGCGATTTTATTATACAAAGCTGTACACGAGAAGAGTATAATTATAAAAATAAAGCACAAAATAAACACTGCTTACAATTAGAAAATCAGATTTAATTACCAAAGAAAAATGAAATCGAATTAAACAACTCTAAAAAGGAAATAATAAAAATTTCAGATACAATAAATTTACAAAAAATTAAAAATAAATAAAATTACCAGTCCGAATAAAATTATCTACCTACTATATATATAAATAAAATAAATTAATAAGCAGTGAGTATATAATAAATGTATAATAAACAATAATTATAAAATAAATAACAATAAATGTGCAGATAAATAGACAATCCATAGACAAATAACCTATAAATAAATAGATAAGAACACAAGAATAAACAGAAAAGCTATAATTAAATAGACCATATTTTTAAATGATAAAAAAACCTTAAAAAATTCCGTTGGGCTCTTTTGAATCTCTAAAGTTGGCAATTCTGAATCTGCGCTCTCTGTTTTTAGTTTTTGTTGACTAATCAACGACTGCATTTTTTTACGATGACTTCCGAAAAATTCCGACTCGAACCGAAGTTAGAAACGGACGTACGGACGTACTCATACGACATTGGATTTTGTATATACTGTACAGAAGAAGATTTATTGTTTGTTAATTACATTTTATCTCATCTCTCATTAGTATTGTGCATTTGCATTATCATGTAAATTCCTCGTTATTAATGTAAATAATAGCAAAGACAATTATTGGGTTTCCTCTCACCATGGAGTCCTCCACCGCCCCCCAACCCCTTGGGGGTGGCCCTTCGCCCCGGGCATCAATCACCAACTCCGGATTAGTCGCCTTCTGGGTTATTTATTGCAACGCCGCCGCCTCTCCCGATCGATCACTCGCCTTTTCTTTCTGGCCCGGCCGGGGAGGGGTATGGGGGGGATGGAGGGGGATGGAGGGGGATCACACAGAGGGAACGTCGGGCTGTGGCGGGCCACGGGTTCAAATGAGAGGCTAATGAAGGAAAAATGATGTAGTAATGAGAGGACAATGGGTCCGTGGAGGTAAAGGAGTGAAGGGCATTGTGTTGCGATGTGGGTAGTTGGTGAAGCAGAAGCCCAATTTATCAAAACAGAAGATGAAAAAGATAAATAGGTGTAACCTATGACATGCAAAAGTGAGAGGGGACTCTGCGTGGGCGAACCGCAGAACTCGTTACGGAGGGAACTTATTTT
Organism: Brueelia nebulosa; assembly: GCA_028293925.1. Classification (NCBI taxonomy): domain Eukaryota; kingdom Metazoa; phylum Arthropoda; class Insecta; order Psocodea; family Philopteridae; genus Brueelia; species Brueelia nebulosa. The sequence continues at coordinate 261,128 of JAQIBA010000041.1, forward strand.
CACAGCTGACAAAATATTTCGCAGACGTGTGGAAAATGAGAGGGGGAGGGGGAGGCGACTTTTTGTAGGGAGATTACTGGGCTTTTAATGGAAGTCCCGTTGGCGACGCCCGCGGCCAGCTGATAACTGCTCTCGTTGGGGAAATTATTTAAAAACCAAATTTGCATTTCCGAAGTGCAGCTTTCGAATAACAGAGTGTTTGGATGGGGTCATGTTTATCCCGCGAGCAAATGGAAAAGCTCTCGGGGCAAACGACCTTTTCCTAAGCGTCCGCCATATTCTTGAGTTTCTTGAGAGTATATAACCTTTTCAACTGTTGATGGCAGTCATAACACGAGAACGCCCGGAAGGGGTCAATGCTACCCTTGCATCGTAGTTTTCTTTCCTCTTTTAATTTATTTATTTATTTTCTTAAATACAAATCTATATATAAATGTACAAACCAACAAATAAATAAATAATAACAATGTCTGTATAATATAGAAATGACAAAAAAAATAAATAAAAGAATAAAAAAAAATGTAAATCATTTAAAGTAACAATAATTTTCCCCTATTTTGGATTGCACAAAATCACATAATTATAAATTAATAAATTATTCTCTCTGAAAAAATAAAAGTTTTTGTTTGAGGTATTCCCAAATCCCCCACTGACTCCGTTATTGTATCTCCCTTTGTCTTTCACCTAAATAAATAAAACTTATAAAAACTTTCTTCTCTGTATTTCCCACCTTCATTCTTTTTTATTTTCCTTCTCCCTTTCTTTTAAGCACTTTTTTAATATTTAATTTTCACCTTTTCTCCTTCCGTCTGCAAACTTCGCCGCCCTTCCCCCATTCCCCCTCCCCTTCCCCCCTTTCCCCTCCCTTAACAAGGGATATATTTTCACATTATGAATAATTCACGTGCATTCAAATCAAAGTAAATGCATTGTAATAATTACACCTCTGCTCTGTGTCGTGTCTCTGTACACAACAGGTGATTGTGTACAGATCGTTAGTTCGTCGGCGCCCATTTGCATTCCCCGCAGATGGGGCGTGCATATCAATTCCAGACGAGTCTTCTGCCATGACAGAATATCCCGTGAGGACGTCTGGATTACGTCTTTTCCTCATCCCCCATTGCCCACTTTTAGTTTAACAAATCCCCAATAACTTCTTAACTGTCGTTCGTCTTGTTGCCGTTTCATTCTTTTAATTATTCTTTTGTTTGTCTGCTTTCCGCTCAAACCCCTCAAAAAATCACGTTCCTTTTTCTGACATTTTAAGAAATAACTGTTTCGACGCCTGTAAATATTACAACGCTGAGTAATCTAAAGAAGAAAACGAAACATAAACACCATAAAGAAATATTAAAAGTCATAAAAACAGTTTAACGTTTCATTAAAATGGGCCGACGGCTGAAATGACCCCTTCGGCCCTTCCACTCTTAAATGCTGTCGCTCAATAACAGGAAGGAATTCCATCCTGAGTGCATTGCCTCGTTAAGGGAGGGCGGGGCTCAGTTATTGCCCTTCACGCACATTATCACCCCGAAGGAACGACGGAGGCCCTCACGTCCGCCCCCACGATGCATCCTCCCTCCGCCTCACCCCCAGCGACGGCTTCTCCCCTTCGGCCAACACCGCGCCCTTCAAACGGTTACTGCCAAATTTCCTTCATTCCTTTTGTAGCTCTTCTTTTGTTGGGAAGGAAAGCCCGTTTCGCGCGGGACGCAGGCGTGAGTCAGGTTCCGTTGCCTGGCAACCCTTGGCGAGGGGAGGGAGGGGTCCACCCGAGGCCTTTCTTCTGGTATCGGTCCCCCTGTGGAGGAACGTCCGAGGAGCTTTGGGGAGAGCCACTTTGCTCACACCGAAATTGAATCAAATAATTTTATTCCTCAATAAATAATCGGGCATTCGGTTTCTAAAAATAAACAAAAGCGTTCAAGTTTTTCAATAGAAGAGGAAATGAGGCGAAACTTAGAAACTCATCGCGAGGGGGAGAGATGGGAGAGATGAAAGAAGGAAACTTTTCTATTGTGAAAGCCGAGCGGCGCTGCACTCGGGGCCACGAATGCCCCTTTTTGGGGGGAGGATCCCCAATTCGTGTGCATGTGAGACCTTTGTGGGCACGGCCTGTTGGATGCAGATACGTAGGCGATGAAAAGGGTTGGGGGAGGGAGTCTCAGGGGATGAAAACTCGATTGCCATTCAATCGGCGTTCGGATCGAGTCGAGAATATTATTAATGTTCGCGGGGGGAATGAGAAATGCAGGGGTGTTTAAGGCAGCCGCGGTGTTTAATTCTGCCGGTGATCCTTTTGTCGACAGCAAATGCTCCAGCAAGCACCCGGATGTAATGTGACGCCACCCGCTATTATAATATAATTATAGTATATTGAGGCTCTGAGAAGAGCGACAGTTGCCATCAAAAGCCCGCAACTTTAGCGGAAGAACGACTAAATTTAATGAAAGAGGCAAAATTTAAAATTATTTTAAAAATTTAAAAACATAAGCAATATTTAAATTTTGCAAAATAACTTTTGTATTATTTATATATTTGTATTCAAATTAATAAACAATTAATAAATGAAGAGACAATGTAAATTAACAAACAAAACAATCAAACAAACAAACAACAAACCGAAAGATACCGTTTCTCTTCTTTTTCTTCTTTTTCTTCTTTTCTTTTTTACCTCTTTTTCATTCTTATTCTTATCCTTTTCTTGCTCTTCTTTCTTTTATTCGTCTTCTTGTTTCTTCTCTTCATTTCTCATATTCCTTCCTTCTTCTCCTTATTTTCAAGTTCATTATTTCCTATTTATTTCCTTCTCTTCTTCTCTTCTTCTCATCTCTCCCTTTTATTCCCCTTTTCTTCTTTTACTCCTTAATATTCTTTTATTCTCATATTCATCCTCACACTCATTTATCATCTCCAATATTTCTCCCATTGGCATAAATTACAAATGAAAATCCTATTTTTGGACGAATTTTATTTAATTTTATCGTATCGTTCGTTTAACGTTTTCAGAAGTCAATAAATTAATATGATTACATTAATATAACGAACATAAATAAGAAAAGAAGAAAATAAAAAACGATTGATTTACGGAAAGAGAAAAAGACAGATAAGAGCTTAAACTGAAAATAAATAAAAGGAAATATAAACTGTCATAAAGTATATGAGACAAATTAAATGTGCATTAGAATGTTATAATTGGAAAAGGAATTCAATCGAAAGTGGGGAGAAGTGGCCACGTTGGAAATTAACAATTAAATTAATCATTGTGAACGGGAACAAGTGCACCAAGACAGAGTGAAAAGAATTAATTGTGTTTATTATTTCGGTCAAAGGCCTCGACGGAGGTATTGGGCAAGAGCTACCGGAATTGGAGGAGGTGTTGGGGGGGGGGACAGGGGGGACGGGGGGGGGGGGACACGGGTTTTTGGAGACACCGCACCGCACCGCACCGTTGTAAAGAAAAATGAGAAAAAACTATTCTGCCGATGATGAGTATTTTTAGATATACTATGGGGCATCTATGCCTTTTCACAAATTTAGTTATATTATAAGTATATGTATGAATAAATAATTAATAAAATATAAATAACAATATATATATATACAACAACAATTAATAAATAAAATAAAATAACTTAAGCAAATAAAAAGAAACGAATAATTAAAAAATAAAAAAGAAAATAAATAAAATCCATATAAACAAAATATGTGTAATAACAGAAGTAATTAATTCGTCTGTCATTGTCTCTGAGTACTTTATTGCATTTATATTAAAAAAATATGCAGTGTTTATACTCGATTTATAGTGTTTGTATTCTCTTCGGATGCGATGTTGTTATACTCCGTAATTTCTTTGATGCCTGAGGGCATAAAGGGTTATAAAACGGTGAATTATTATTATTATAATGCGAAATTGAATAATTTACAACGTTTGGGGGCGCTGCAATTATTCCACGAAAGAGGAGGATAAAGAGTTGAAAATCGTGCGCAGAGTCCAACTTTTGTATCGGACGGTTATGCCTCATAATAAAATAGTGATAATTAATGGGAGATAAGTGTTTGGGTGAAGTCGCATGTGCTGTCCATTGTGAGAACTCCTTTGGCCGCAATGCCAGAGCGACTCCGCACAGATTAAACAAACCACGTTACACTCAGACGGCCACAAAAAGATAAAAAGAAGGCAAAACACAAAGAGTACCTAAGCAGGTTTCTTGGAGGACGGTCGACCTGATCGGTGGCCGCAGAATCTCAGGTTCAGTGCACATCTCTCTCTCTCTTTCGCTCTCTCTCTCTCTCTTCATCCGTCCCTCGTTAAATAATTTCCTGTCAATAAATGGTCGCCTCCATTCGGCCAAGTTTCCTCATTAAACGTTTTGAGCAAATCTCGTGAGCTGTTTTCCCCCGAAGAAATCCTTTGTCTCTGACAGCTGTCTTTTCTCGCTTTATCCTTTGAGAAGCTTTAAATGAAGACGGAAGCTTCATCGCTGGATTATTTTTTCATCTGGCCTTTTGCTTCCTTTCTCCTTTATTGTTTCCTCCCTCTGAAGGGACGAACACCCTTTCTCACCCTTTGTTCCTCACTTTGACAGATGCCTAATTCTAATGAAACCTCCGCCGTAGTTTTTAATTGTTTTTTATGACTTTTACTATTTTTTTATGTAATTTATGATTTGTTTTCTTTCTCAGATAATACTCAAATTTCTTTTTATTGCCGAAGCAAATCGAAACGATCATAAATTCAAATTGTAAACCATAATAACATTTTTTGCGCCGTCTAATTATTTTTAATTTTAAAAGGGGGAAAAGTGAAATGCTTGGAAAAATAGAAAAAAGAAACAAAGAACGAAAAGATCTCAAAGAAAGGCAACAATACAAACGATACATTTCTCGATGAACTCCAACATTGTTTCAAAAAAGGCAAAGAGAGAAAATAAAAAAAGAAAACGGAAGTTATTCATGACTCGGCCCAACAATTCTCATGTGATGAAAAGAGTGAATCATTTCAATCTCCGAACCAAAAATAGCGCCAATTTCTTCTGCAAATGGTCTCCCCGACTTTCCCGTGGTTTTCTTGCCCTTGCCAATGCCCACCCAGACACGTGCCCATGGCACAGTCCCAGTGCGAGGCCCCGCCGACGCCCCCACACGGTGGCGCCCTTCGCAAAGCGGGTTGGAACCCCCGAGACCTGGAAGCGGCTGCGAGGACGGAAGGGGTGGAAGGAAAGGGTAGAGAGACGAGAGAGAAATCCTGTCGAGGCGTGTTATGTTATTCAGATGGAAAATTATAGGGTGTTTTGTAGCGCAGACGTCACAATGTTTGCATTTGAGTAAAGCAACCCTTTCCTTCTCGCATTTTAGGGGCGGAATAATTTCAACAATTTCTCTGAGCGGATTCTCAGGTGGCAAATGAAAAGAGATCACCTGCTCCTGTGTGGTTGGCTGTTTGGCAGGTTGGCACTCAGCAGACGAAGAGTCGAAGACTTGGACCGCAAGCAGGCAGTTCAGGCAGGTATTCAGGTACCAGGGTTTGGAGGCGGCGCGAGAGAAGAGGAGTGGAGGGTGCTCATTTGCACTGTATAAATGTCAAATATTGCACATAAAAGTGCGGTCAATTACATATAATTACGGGCGTTGGTGTGTGTGGAGTGTATTTATTTGGGTGGAATTAAAGGTCGTTTGGCCAAAGGAGAGGGATCGGTGGAGCAGAAGCCATTGTGGGCAATCGTTTAACTTTGAGAGGTGAAACGCGTGGGGGAGCATTTCAATGGCAGCGATTCGTACGCAATCTCTAACGAAGCTGATATGTTTTCGTGATTAATTATTAAGGTAGCCATCATTATTTTTCTTTCTTTTTCTTTCCTAATTACAAGTTTTTTCTCTGTGAGGTTCACAGTTGAAAAGAAAAAACATAATGACATGTCATGAACTCAAAATTTATCTCCTTTTAATTAGTCTAAGTATTTTTTAAAACCAACGATGAACCGCTTGATAAATTTCCTTTTGTTAATTTCCATTTTTACATCGTGTCAGTTAAATGTAAATTAAATGGCCGACGTCGCATTAAAGTTCATTTTGAGAACCAATAAAAGCCCTCCCTCCTTCGTTTGTTTACTTTAATAATAATGCGCATTCACATAATGCATTCAGTATTTGAGGAATACAATATCCACCTCTTAATCGAATGTGGAACCCCCGAATACTTTAGAATACTTTACTCAAAGTCCACCCTTTAACAGCAGAAAGAATTTGGTAAAGTTATCTAAACGTAAGCAGGTTTTCTGGAGATTTCTCGACTTTTGCTGATTTTCGATAAATGAAAAGTAGCGCAGATAATTCTTTGGAAATCGGTTCAGTGGTTGTTTAAATCTTAAGTAATGGAATCGGCGCACACACATAAACACGCAAACAAATTATCTTCAACAGATTTATATATTAGTATGATTATACTGTAAATATAAAAAACAAGGAGACCGAGAGAAAGACGGCAAACATTCAGCCGTTCCAATAAGAAATATAATTATATAATCCCTTAAGCTGTGGATAATCCGATTTGGCATAAACACAACGGAGGGACTCGCCAAGAAAATGTATGTAAATCTCGGGAGAATTGGACGCGAAATTAAGTCGAATTCAATCGATGTGAGCGGATTTAGGGCGGAGGGAGTGGAGAATTCACTCGAGAGTGGCGGACACACGAATTCAGCAAAAACAATTTTGCCCATTTAATATTTATAAAGCTTAAAAGCTCTCTCGGCAACCTCAATAAAAATTATTATTAAACCGTGTAGCGCTTATCTTTACGAGATGCTGACTCGACCACCGAGTGCAACCTGCACAAGTCGCATTCCAGGGCCAGTTGTGACTGCGCGGGAACAAGTAAAAGCCATTTAAGTGTGACATATTGGCACGACTCCTGGAACAATCGTCCCGGAGCGTCGTGGCCGCCGTGAACCCGAGTAATAGCCCACTAATAATAACAATATATTTCTTTAATTCGCTGGCAGGCCTGAGAAAGGCCAGCCCAAAGGCCAGGCCAAAAGGCGTCGCATCAAAGGAAAAAATAAACATAATAAATTGACAACGATATACTACATATTATACAAGATTAAAAGAACTCCGTGTATATAATTCTTCTTTCAAATCCTGACGCTATTTTTTCCTAACATAGCCTGTTTTTGAGCAAGTTTACAAGATAGATAAAAATAACAAAACGTATAAATAAGAATAAATAGATATACATAAATGGATACATAATTCGTAATTAAGGATAACTTTGCCGTTTTTGTCTTTTATGAATTCATAAATTCATATTGATTTTTTTATAAAAATAATGAAATATATTATGGTTCTAAATACATAATTAAAACTTACCCCGGCCACAGGACATTTCCCGTCCAGAATCAGTCCCGAAACGTAGCCCAAATTCCTATCCTTTATACTCCCGTTAAAGCACATGTGAATGTTTTCAGTGAATTTCGCTTCGATCTCCTGCAGACTGTACACGCACACAGCCGACATGCTCTGCGGTTCGTTCGTGATCCCCTTGCTGGGGCTGAACACCCCCACCAGCACGTGCTCCCCCGCCCCCACCCCCAACTGTCCCGCCAGCTCCGCCCCCGCCCTCCCTATCTTGGCGTCCCCAATTAAATTATAATTGACTAGTCGACCGCCCTCCCCCCGCACCCCGCACTCCAGCGTCACTTCCGTGTAGCTGTCGTAATTCTCATCGCTGATGCAGGTCCGGGCCAGCCGGGACACGTAGCCGCGCTCCTCCTGTCCCGGGAGGTGCGACTCCTTCTGCACCACCACGAAGTACGCGAAGTCGCTCGAGTTGAACCCGTACACGTACTTGACCAGGAACTGGTCGCGGTACTTGACGTCGATGCGGAGCAGGGACTGCTTCGAGAAGGAGAAGGCGGCGAATTCGAGGTCGTAGAGCGTCCTGCTGGAGATGGCGGGCACGTCGTGGCGGTACTCCCCGTTGTTGGTGAAGGTGGTGCCCACGTACAGGACGTTGTTCCTGTTGCGGCTGCTGTAGTTCTCGGGGCCGATGAACGCGTACGTGGAAGACGTCTCGTCGTTGGCGGCCACGCTCAGGGATATGAACTTGGGGGGGATGGACATGCTCGACGTGTTGTACTTCTCGCAGGCGCCCTGGTACACGGACCCGCACGCGATCAGGGTCCTCGACTCGGGCTCCAGCACCAGCACCTTGTTCACGTTGTTGGTGAGCAGCCTCTCTATGTCGGGGGAGTCGCAGCCCCTGGCGTGGCACAGGGGGCTGTCCAGCTTGGGCCCCGTGACCACCTCCTCCCGCAGCCGCAGGTCGGGGTCCAGTCGGAACAGCCTGTTCACGGCCCCGGCGAACACCTGAGCCCCCGCGCGGTCGAAGAGCATGTGGGTGAAGGTGGTGGGGGTGGTGGCGGTGTTGTTTGGGGGGAAGCGAGCGTGTATGTGTCTGTCGTGGGATGTGGGGGGAGGGGGGAGGGTGAGAGGGAGAGGGAGGGGGAGTGGGAGTGGGAGTGGGAGGGGCGGAGGGGTGGTGTGGGGGGAGGCGAGGAGGGGCGTGAGGAGGGGCGCGAGGAGCGCCAAAAGCAGAGCCGTTCTCAGGCTCATTCCTTATTTAGGTCTGCTCCTCGTACGGCATTTCCTCTCCTGAAACAAAAAACAGAAACTCAGCACAAAACCTTTATAATCATGATTTTAAGGAGCTCACTTCAATTGACAATTTAATATAAAAAAAAATTCTTAATTTAAAAATAAAATCAATGGGCAACAAATTAATTAACATGTAGTTATAATATGTAGATTTCAAAAATAGATTTCCAAAAATCAGAGGAGAGTGTAGAGCGCGAAACATTCAAGGGGCGGAGCCCCCTTGTTTAATACCAAACTGAAAAATATACTAACTACTAAATGTAATACTAATAATTATTACTAAAAGAATATTTAACTCAAACTCATATAATTATAATTATTAATAAAAAAAAAAGAGAAAAATGAGTGAATCAGCCATAGCGAAATCACGACGGTTGTTTTTTGTTGCTGAATGAAATAGTCTTCGGGGGAGGGCGAAGGGGGCGGGAGGGGACAGATCAGCGAGCAGGCGAGAAGGAATGGCCAGGTTCGTGGCGGAACACTCCCAACAGCCATTTACGAAACAGGTCGTGGTCAGCTGGGCCAAATACGGTCGGGAGACTGACAGGCTGGCCGCTCGGGAGCTGAAAGCTTGGCAGGAGGATAACAAGCGCTGATGGGAGGAGTAAAGATGAAAGCAGGAATGCCGATCTGTTAGCTTTGACAGGGGAGTCAGATCTCACGATAAGGAACGCTTCACGGACAAGTCAGGTATGATATGTGCAGATGCACAACCGCCTCATGCCCGGAACACTAAACACTAATCCCGCCTCGAAGGCCTTCGCTTTCGAAACGGACACGAATCCTTATATTTTTTCTTTTTAATCAGGTCGACTCATAAATAACTTCCGATTCTCTTAGATGTGTAACATTTATACACTAAACAGACACGTTACGTCATACACATCTGTGAATGTGTTAAAAACCACAAGAAAAAGGTTGAGCATAATGACTTCACCTAATAAAAGATTTACAGAAACACCACTTATTAATTAATAGGAAAAAGGCAAAATAATAAAAATAAAACTTTCTGGTTTCCACGTGGTCGTGAAAGGCCGCTTCGGTCCGAAAACAGGCACAATAAAGTTTTCGCGGTTGTTAAAGCTGTGTTTAGACGACCACTGAACCGCCTCAAATAAAACTGTACAGATAAAAGCGGGTTTTTTTATGTCAGCAATTTCCTCCGCGTGGTTTTATCCGCGGGAAAACCTTTTAGGAAGTTTGAAGTCGGAGAAAAACACCTCAAAGCTGGAAATAATAACAACTTATTTCTGTACTTTCCGCACTTCGGATTGGCCGAAATACAAAATTTTTCTGACCGACAGCTGCTTACAGTAAAAAAACAATAAAGCTCTCAATAAAGACTGCTGTAAGACATTTAATCAAAGCCGAAATAAGTGACCATCAAATTTTGTATTGTCAAAATAAACCCCACTTTATTCAATGCGAAAGTATTGATGCAATTTCAAAGCAATCGTTTCGATACAAATGCATTCTCTGGAGAGAAACAAACCCCTATTTTTGTGAGTGCAGCGGGGGAGAGAGTGCACGTGAAAGCGCACTTTTCGTTGGAAACATTTTCCTTCGCATTTCGCTTAACACAAAACGTCCGTTATGAAAGGACTGAAGTGCGTAGTCACTTTATGAAACGATTCCCACTTGACCTGGAAAGCTCACAATTGAATGATGCTCTCGAAAGCTCTGCGTCACTGCACAAGATTCCACAAAAGTTCGGATTTCATCAAAATTATTGACATGAAACATATCGTAGCTTTCTGTTCGCTCGCCCAGTCACCCTATTTGTTCTCTCATATTAATTTAAGTTTTGATTAATTGCTCGAACGAAGGCCTCGAAATATGTCAACAACGGAATAACAGAAAAAAAGCAAAAGATGAAAGAAAAGCTTAAGGAATGGCAACAAGACGAATGGGAAAAATTCTAAGAAATTGAAGACGACTCCAACAACAAAATACTAAAAACCGTGAAAAGTGGGACAATCTGACGTCATTTGGGAGCGATCTGCAACGATCGTTTCATAACAATTTCATTATCCCAATGATTGGAATGAAATCTGACAGATTTCAGACACAGAAGACCGCAGAGTATCAGAGTAAATCAAAGGAAAGTATTGCAATTATCAAAGGTCAGAGCAAAATGTCGAAGCCAAAGGAACAACTGTTTGCTTTTCAGCCAAACATCATTTTATGCCAAATGAGAGTCGTTTTGGTTTTTCCAAAGAATCGCCATTTATTGCAGTTAACGATTTTCCAAAGAAAGACACCGAAATATGACATTGCGATGCTCAATTTTTCACTAAAATTAAAGACCAACTATCAATTTGGAGGTTTCGCATTTAAAAAGGATAATTATTTTGGTGGTTTAGCATCCGAGGAATGCGGGGGGAGGGGCGGAGGGGGAAGGGGGGAAGAGGGGGTCCTTAAAATTCTCGAAAAGCTCCTAAACGTTTACACGCGAGCTAATTTTAATTGGAAAATGAAAAGCATTACACACAATTTCAATTTTGGTTAAGTCTCATGCAATAGCGAGTCCATTAATTACTATAATTCGCCAGGAGCCGTGGGCGGTCGATTTGTTTTTTCAGTGCTCCTCAGCCTCGGTGACTCCTGCCCCCTGCCCCCTGCTGGCATGCCCTCCACCCCCCGCCCTCCCTTATCAGGCACGCTCTTATCTGCGGCCCGACGCCCCCGGCCGCCACCCGAAACCGACCAGAAGACGATGATTCATTATTATTTTATTAGGTTTTTTATTTTAGATTAGGAGCACAATCAAAGGAAAAACCTCAAGGCGAATCAAGTGGAAGCCTCTTTACTGGTCCTCGTTCCGAAGCATTCTGGCGCTCTCGTGCGTCGCCAGCTTCTTCTTCTGCTTAACACTGCTTAACAGTGAGGGTTAGACGGTTGTTTGTCGGCCGAGGGCATTTCGCGCATTTCAGGCATTTCAGGCATATGCAATGCAAGAATGCGAGCATAGAATGCAGTGTCAAATGGGGAACACCCAAGTGACATTTTTATCTAAATTGTTTCAGATTGTGACTCAGACGACCTCCGTGCTACCAGATTTAAAATCATGCAGATAAAACCGTCACTCATAAATAAAACAAATAAAAAAATAATAAACAAATAAATATCTTGTAAATAAAACGAGGCAGAAATTAATAAAAGTGTAGGATTCATTAGCATAAAACCCGTAAAGGTGAATAACAAAAAAGGTTTAAAAATATCTCAAAATGCGTAAAAATTAAAATATAATAAAAAAATAATCTCACACGATGAGACGGAAAAGAAAGAAAAGAGACAGTTGAATTATCGTGGTCAGAGATGGGCCGAAACGGAAAAAAGTAATAATATAAAAAAATAAATAATATAGAATGCACAAAATATAAAAACTATAAATAAAAAAGAATAACAAAAGACAATTAATTTCCTGGCAGATTGTGAGAAATTTTGTATTATCAAAATACTTTTAAACGCTACTTACATCTAATATTTCCAATTATTTAAATAAAAAAATGTATAAAAAAAGTTACTTAAGAATGGAGCATATATAACAATAAGTTTAGCTACAGAACTTAAGTCACAGTTACTTCCATTAGTTGGTTAATAACCATTTAATATTTCCAGTCAATAATTAATATTTTTTAATGAGAAGTAACTTCTGACTCAACCCCATATATAACTATGAGATTATCTGCATTATTTACATAATTTAACATTAGTGTACCGCACACTGTGCAGGAAAAACAACCGCACAAATTAAAACTGGTGCAGAGGCCACATTAACAACTTATTTTTTACGGCCATATTTCAATATGAAAAAAATGAACGGACGACATTTTGCCTAATGTACCTTCACAACTAATTAAACCCGATCCCAATTTGACCGGCACTCAACTCCAGTCCCACACAAGACAACATACGACCACATCGCAGTAGCCACTTCGCGGTAGCCACTTCGCGGTAGCCACTTCGCGGTAGCCACCTTTCCACCTAACATTGCGCTGCGATCGATCCTTCCCCCAATCAATGGGAACACTTCCTGGGGAACAAAGCACGAGGGAGCACCGACCATTGGAGCACATGTCTCGAAATAATTACGATCTGCATAATGACGGTGTCTGCGAGGCCGCAAACCGGAGTGACAGCAAAAAGACATGGCCGTACAATGCTCTCGCAATTGTTTACATTGTTTGGCGTCTCCGAAAGCACAACACATCACGAAGGGGCACAGTCTGCACTGTATGCTATGTTCTATGTGCTATGGGTGTACAAAAGCTGCATAACAATCGCACAATCTGTAAACGTTTCAGCAACCGATTTATTATTTAACCCATTGAGTGTCAGCTACGAGATATCTCGTAATGGAATTTTTCATAAAGACGCGAGCTATGAGTTATCCGCTTGTGTTTTCTTTAAATAATATATCGTATAATATTAATTTAAAAAGCAATGAAAACGTGGCTTTTCTCAAACCTGTAAAACAATAAATGTATATTTTTTACTTAGTAGAATTGTATTGATTACAACCGTTATGTGCCGGTAGAGACCAAAAGGCAAATTGTGTTTAAAGACAGTTTGTCAATGTTTTCTTTTGAGAATTTCGACTAATCAATGCAATCGGTTGTCGCCGTCATTGGCCATTTTTAATTGCCAAATGGAGAGCACCTTAATTGGGATCAACTCCATCACAACCCCCAATTCAACACTCCAATTTAATTTAACCATTACTTGGTTGAAACTTTTATGAGAGCGCCCGTCAATTTAACGAGCAAAAGAAAACAACCACAACTCGTTAGCGCCATAATGGGCAAACGTCGGTCGCCCCACTCCCGAAAACAATGTCCCCATCACCCCGACGCGTCTTCTGCTCTCCGGAAACTGTTCCTCAATCTCGAGGGCAGGTGCTGCCCTTTATTTTGGTGTCGCCGATGGTGCGACTAATGTAAGGAAGGGAAAAGGTTCACAAATCAGCCCATTAGAGGGAGTGAATATGTGAGGTTTTGTCTCGTTCTTAAAACACTAATGTGACTCATAGTTTTTTTATCCGATCTAAAATGACGCCTTACGTTTGAATCGGGTTATTGTGTTTTATAAAAGAAAAAGGGCGGGTCTTCGTGTGCATTAACCGATGATAAAATCTTTTCCGAAAGCGGCGGACAGTATAATGCTGAACCATTTCAAGGAGAGAAGATGTTTTAGGATAAGCACTGCTCTTAGAAAAGTTATTTTTCGCCCAAAGACCTTCGCCTGGCCAAAGCGGGCAGTTTCCTCTCGGTTTGGTGGCAGCACTGCTCATCTCGAGAGGAAAACAAACTTTTCTTTTTCCGCAATCGATATGGAAATAAATGGAGAGCGAGAAATGATTGCTGCACTTAAGGAGCAACGTTCATTAATTTGTCAGAGTCAAAGGCAGGGCATTAGAACTCCGAATGGGCGGTGTTTGCCGTTGGTGAAAAACTTTTGCTCTTGGCAAAAAGCACAAATACCTCATTATTCATTACGTCGGCCGCTGCTTATTAGTTTTTTCCATCATTCGCGATGCGATGCGATGCGACCACGAAATGGCGACGGATGGTCAGCTGTAAAGGGTGTACCTGGCAGGAGAAGTCAGGCGTCATGCCGCCTGGGTGCTAAAAGCACACGTCAAAACTCCTTGTAAATTTTTGTCGGGGCAGCGGCGCCTATTTTTATTGTCAATATTCATAAATGAAAAGCGGGCGAGAAATATATGCAGAGCCAAAGAGATCCGATAATCCGATTATGGGAGGAATGGTATTAAGAAAAGATAAGAGTATTTTTATTGGAAGTAACGTACGAAGTCAAACAGGCGAAAGGTGGACGGTCGATTAGTTCATTATGTCTTTTCCTTTGTGTCCATGTGAATCATTCAAATATCAAATCAAATTTAATGATGGATTTCAAAGTATTAAAATTTATCGATTGAGAGGGGCCAAACGTTTTAATTCGTAATTTAAATAAATATTTTGTCTTATATAAGACATATGTGCGATTAAAAATAAAAAAAAAACCGAGGCGCAGAAATAAATGCTCAAAACCATTTTGACAAAGAAATAATTCGCATTACAATGAATACTTTGTAATTATACAAATGAAGAGCATAAGACATTCATAACAAGAAATAACCATAACAATGGGAATGAAATTAAAAAATTTTAAACAAGAAAAATATTATTGTATATACAAAATAATAATTTCAAAAAGAGAGTAATTAAAAATAAAAATAATTATTGCCCTCGTCGGGCTTAACAATACAGAATATACAAATACAAACATACAAACAGAATATACAACACAAAATCTATCCCAAAATTCCACCGATTGTATTTTTTATACTTGTGCGTTTTAAGAAGAATAAAAGGTTTGTTAGAAAACCTAACAAAAAAAGGTAAAGAGAAGAGCAGAAAGAGTTAGAAAATATATGAGAGCAGAGAAAGAGAAAGAAAACAAAACGAGGCGGTTAGTAAAAATAGAAAAAGATCTCAAAGAATCACCCCAATGCACAATGTGTTCAATATAAGCGTATATTATTATAATTTGGTGGCAAAAGTAAACAGTGAAACAATGGATGGCAAAGAACGCAAAGAACGTTCATTCATAGAGTGAGGCAGAAGTGAGCAGTTGTTTTCGGTCAGCGAATTCATTTCCAGGTTAAACAAAAGCGACGCACCCTCCGGAGGAGCCAACAACTGAATTTTACGACATGTCGAACCTTGTAAATATTTTCTGTAAACACTCTTTAAAAGGCGATAATGCAGAGACGGCTCTCGATGCGATTCCCCCATGTGGAGACGTTACTCTCTCGGCCATCCTAAAAAAATCCCGGCCACGCACGCAGTCCCACACCGACACCTTCCATTCAATAACAGAGCTCCTCGCTCTTAAAGGGTGGCCATTAGCCCAAACACGGGAGTTGTCACAATGGGGCCCGCATGGGTCGCCCGGGGCCACGCGGTGGGGCCTCGCATAAGGCAACCGCGGGCGGCACCCCGGTCTTCCGTTTATCTTCGGTTTACCATTCTTCCCTCGAGAGTGGAATTCTTTTGGTGGTTCGGGCTCCGAAGGTGTTCCACTCGGTGGTGGTGTTTCGGTGAGGGCTTTATTTGTCCTTGACGGCTTTGAAATGTTTTATTATTGGCCAGTGAAATGGGGCGAGTGGTCAAAATGACCACAAAGTGGGGAGACAATGGCAGAAAAAGTTGGAAAACGCCTTGGGATGCATAGAAATGCTAATAATTGTAATAAAGTGAGTAACCTCTAACTGTTCCTCTGAGAAATAGGAAAAAATGTAACAGTCTCTGCTATGTTATTATGCCACGTCAAATTATAATTATATTATAGTTACTATTGTTAATATGGGTGAACATTCTTCATTTTCTCTCCCTAATTTCCCTTTTCTTCTCTCTTTCCGTTTCTTTCCATCTTTTTTCCCCAAAAACTTTCAATCGCTTCCCCTTATTTTCCCCATTTCCTCTGTTCTCACAATTTTTTCCTCTTTTCCCTTTTCTTAATATCGTTTCTTTGCTTTTTCCTTTTTTCTCGTTTTTCCTATTTTTCTATCTTTCCTTTATTTTTAATCATTTCTAATTATTTAATACTTATTTATAATTATTTTTCCTTATTTATATTCTCAATATTATACTCTGCTCCTTTTGTTTTCTCTATTTTTCCTACTTTCCCTGCTCTCCAGATTTCTTCCTCATTTTCCTTTTTTCCTATTATTCGTATTTCACCTTTTATCTTTTTACATCACATTGCCTTACTCCTTCACGTCATACAAACCAGAAAATAACACCTATACGATCTTTAAGCGCATAAAAACCGTTAAAGCCATAAAGCCAGGACGTTCCATTAGTCTGCGGTCAAAATGACCCCTTCGTTTACAGGCGAACGAAACGCGGACTGAATGCGAGTGAAACGCCGAGGACACCTTAAATAAATAAAAAATAACAGGTACGACCTGTGAGAGAAATGTCGTTGTAACAATCTGAAGATCCCCGAAGAACAAGCTTCACCACGGAGGAATCGTTCCGAGCCTCAGGAGCTCAAGGTTGTTGACTCGCCCAGACTAATTGACAGTCTTCGGTTCCTCATCGGCCCTCCATGTCTTCAGTCCTCTGCATTTGTCATTGCGACCATCTTCCCATTCATCTCATCGCCCACCAGCTGACACCCCTCGCCCCAAGGCCGCTTCAACCCCTCCGGGGTGAGGGAGACGCCCTTCCGCCCTTCGGGGAAAACTCTCATTTGCATTTTCCTATCTCCGATGAATCCCGTCAAGGTTTAAACTTAAGCTCGGGGTTCTGTGACAGTCTCGGGGAATTAACCGAAAAAGTTTTCATCCCTGACAGTGCTCAATTCTCAATTCCTTCTCACATAATGTCCGGGATTAAGGTCGGTTAGCCGAATGCATCGGAGTAATTACTGTCGTTGGGATATCCCCCGATGGGATTAAATTAGGAGGGGCGGATGGATGAAGGCAAGTTGATGAGGCAAAGCGAAATGTATTAGAATATCCGAGGCAGAAGAGAAGGAAAATTCGAGGAACGATTACGGGAAACGGATGTGAATGTCTTGTTCTTTTCGGATTGGGGATGAAATAAGGGAAGTCCTTTTGGAAGAGCGCGGACGAGTGACGGGGGGTTGTATATTAATTAAAAGTTTCCCTCTCTAATGGATGGTCCGTATTTGGTCGCCGGCTGCGACCGAATTAGGCCATTAGCGTCTCCCCGAAAAGGAGCCTGTAATTCCACCTTAATGTCCTCTTCATTATCCCCGTGTCTTTATTTTATTATCCGAAATTTGTCCGAAAATAAATGGAACGAAGTGGCCGAGGACGCAAAAGAGTTTCGTATTGTGAGAGTAAACTCTTTGTTGTTACTGTAAAATCTGCCCATCCAATTAACTGCTAATAAATAGCACTTATATACTTATACACGAATCAGACACTCTCGATAGGAAGCTTTTAATAAGTAAATAAATCAGTAATTTACGTCTCATCTATTTATTTTATTTGTATATTTATTTTTATTAATATTTCAGTTTCAAATGATTTATTATTTGTTTGTTATTTGGCTTTTATTTATTATTTTACTTCTTTAAATTATTTTAATGAAATTGCTTAATTAATGATTTTTATATTAGTAACAAACTCTTTTGTTTCATTTTATAATTTCAATATTTTTTAATTTTTATTTTGCATAAATTATTTTTTACATAATTCATTCATATAATTCTTTTTCATAACTTTTACATTTTATTCACATAATTTTACAGTGGTTTTTGTCTCTTTTAATTTTATACGTTATTTAATTTTTAAAATGATTGGCTTTGCAACACAAAAATACATAAAAATGAAATAAAATAAATGAATGGTTAAAAATAAAATACAAAAGTGGAATTTATGTTAAACATGATTTTATACATATAAAAAACTAATTTTATACGCATTTAATGCTCGCGGGCGAATCTGTGGACTTTCGTAACCGTATAATTGTCGTATATTTTCCATCCAAATAACTCAAATATATTATTATAATATTCATTGTGTTTTTTCCGCTGGTCTTGCACCGGATGTTCCGCCTCCAGGCGAACCGCAACCGGAAAAGGAAGCAACCCCCGCACCCCCGCATCCCCATGCCAGCGGAATCCAATTTGAGCTGCAAAAGCGGACTGCCAGTCGCTGGTTCGACTTCTGACGGCTGACAAAATGCTTGAGTAAGCAATTTAGCTTGTTTCTTTTAGCTGCGTGGGAGGAGCGGGAAACGCTGACTTGCCTTTGCCGAACCACCAACGCGGACCAAATCCACTCTTCCAGGAACGGAGCCAACCTGATCCTGCATCGCGGTGCACAGGTGTCCAATTCGCTCTTTGGAGGTCCGCATTTTTGTTTTCTTTATGAATTTAATCGAGCCAATCTCCGCTCCACATTCAATTATTATATTAACCAACTAATTTGTAATGTGATTAACACTACAACGATCAAAGGGCTCATTTTGGCGGTGGCCAGGTGTAATAAAATGTTACTTTATATCTTTTGTGTATTTTAGGCCCCACTTTCCACCATATAAACATTAAATTTTTTTAATACTATTTCAAAACCTTTTCTTTAAAATTTCAAAAAAATATTATATAAAAAGTTTTTGGTAAGATTTTCGTTATCTTAAAAAGGGAGAAATTTAGAGGAAAAAGAGGGGAGAATGAAGGGATATAAAAGGAAAAGAGAAATACAGAAAGAGAAAAGTTGGTTAAAAATTAATAAAAAGATCATATTGGGATGTTTTATGCGAAAGAGTCCAGAGAAGGACGGGAAAAATGTGCATCGGTCATTTGAGCCCTTTCGGGCATTCTAATGACGTTGAGGACTGGCAATGTTCTGGTTGGGCGCTTTCGTGACGATGGCTGGGGTGTTCATTAACGGCCATTTCCTTGTTTCAATTAAGAGGAAGAAGAAGGAAACGAAAATGAAAGGGAAAAGTTCCAAGTCTCCCCCGCGGAGGTGTTCCAGGGGTTGGCCCAGATAAATACTGCACAATTACCTCGTTAACCTTTTTCATTCCGAATCGGAAAGAGCAGCCTGAATAAATATTTTCTTTCTTCCGAGGCCTCCCCCACTTAGGGGTTGTGGAAATCGGGCTGACAACGAACACCGACCAACTGCGGGAAAACCCATTCCGCCTTTCATCAGCTTAGCTTTCCTTCGAAGAGCTCCCGCGTTGAGGCACCCTCTGTCTGGAGGACACAAATGAGAGAATGTCACCCGAAATGACACACTGGGAGCACCTGTGCGTTAATAGAAATAATATTCTAAAGGGGGAGTCGTCGCCAGAAGAATAAACAATGCAATGCAAATGGACTTGAAAAATATATAAACCCGGTTTGCATGGAACAGGTTTTCGAGTGGTCCCCTCTCCCGCTCCGGGGCGGAGAGGGCGTGAGTTTGGCCTCATGAAGGCCAAAAAACTCAACCCATTATAGAATTTCAAAGTCCGATGTTTCTCGGGAAAGATGTCGGCCTTCAGTTCCTGCGAGAAGGACGGGAAGGACGGGAAGGACGGGAAGGACGGGGGAGAAAGACAGTCCCGCTTTCCACTCAAACTCCGGAATGGGTCATTTTGACCCCTCAATTTTAACATTAAATCCGTTGCAGCTCACATAAATTGATATTATCCCTAATTCCTTAATATAATAATATATTTTAGTCAATTTCGCCCGAAGGAATCAGGAGATAATTGTACAATTACATTACCGACCGGCAAATCCATATAAACCCAAAACCTTAAAATCCAATTCCCAAAACTATAATAAATTAACGTAATTTGTAGCACATCACAAAAAAAATATAATTAATATAAATAATTTCACAATAATGAAAGCCGTAAATTATAAATTAAAATATTTGACGGTTAAATGCAATAATAAAATTGATATTTTATTATAAGCATTGAATAATAAATGCTGGTAACGGTTAAACAATTAAAGCGGTTAAATAAAAAAATTAGTTGGTCAATTTAAAAATAATTAAGTAAATATTAATAAATTAAATTAATGTATATTTTTAAGGCATTTAAAGAGTAAATGTCGGATTTTTCATTTAGAAAAAATTAAATGAAAAATAAATAATATAGAATAAATTAAAAAGCTATTATAATTTTTATTTAAATAAATAATGGTTGTTTTACTACATTATCTCATTTATAATTTATATCTGAAATTAGGCATTTTAATTAAAAAAACTAATTATTTAAAGTAAATAAATCAATAAAATTAAAAATACACAGAGTTAATATTATTTATATAAATCACAGACACAATGCCTTAAGGAATCCTATTTTAAAATTTATTTTAAAATTATTTTTAATATAAAATTCTTCTCCGGGAACGGCGATTGGGTCAAAAAGACCCTCAATTTAACTAAGACTACCGCCCTTAAGAATAAAAAAGTAAAATTTTAAATATGAAAAGATGGCATTCATAGTTGAGAGGGCTTTAAAGAAAAGCAAAACCTTTACGGTTGTCGGAGCGAAGAATGCCCAAAGCGACCGCCAGGTTCATCGTGTTCCTGAAATGAATTTTTCCAAGGATGCCTGGACTGGAATTTCTCCCCCGGTTGAAAACGCCTTTTGTAAACATCAAACAATTAATCCGATGGCAAATTATATAGATTTCACCCACAATTACCAACAAACTGAGAGAAGGAATAGATGATTGACAAGACAAAAAAAGGAAGGGGAAAGGGAATCATCTTTTTTCCTGTCTTTTTTATTTGCTCGTATCCCTTTTTTTATTTGCCCGCCCTTTGTTCCATGCGTAAGGAAAAGCTGACGCAAACGAGTTATCATAACTATAATGTCGGTTATGAAACAAAAGTTAAACAGATGTTTGTTTTTTCTTCACGAAATCCCTCGGTCCCCCTCCCAAGACGCCATCTTATACTATTTATACCCCAAACTGTAATACTTTTATACTCGTTCCATTGGGAGAGCGTCGATGTGTCAAAGATGTGTCCAAAGGGCAATGGTTTCTGTTATGAAGAGGAACGGTGACAGCTGGCAGCCACCCCCTGCAGCTCTCAAACTGTCCTCCATTTCCGCTTCAGTGGAATAACTTTCATTTCCACCCCCGCATATTTACATTTTAGCAGAGGTTACCGATTTAGCCATTTTACCCCAAAAGTCCTGTTTGCCCGAATCCTTATCCAAAACGTAAATAAAACTGCCTCCCTCAACCGGAGGAATTCCTGGAATTCACTAAATAAATTTTTCGACTCAACTGGAGTCTGCCGGAGAAAGTTCTAGAATCAACTCCAGTATTCCGGAGTCAACTAACTCTTCCGGAGAAACTGCCGGAGGCAACTGGAATCTGCTGGAGTAAACTGGAGTCCTCTGAAGAAACTCTGGAGTAAACTGGAGTCTGCTGGAGAAATTCTGGAGTCAACTGGAGTTTGCTGGAAAAATTTTGGAGTCGACTAGTCTGCTAGAGAAATTCTGGAGTCGACTGGAGTTTTCTGGAGAAATTCTGGAGTCAACTGGAGTCTGCTGGAAAAATTCTGGAGACGACTGGAGTCTGCTGGAGAAATTCTGGAGTCAACTGGAGTTTGCTGGAAAAATTTTGGAGTCGACTAGTCTGCTAGAGAAATTCTGGAGTCGACTGGAGTTTTCTGGAGAAATTCTGGAGTCAACTGGAGTCTGCTGGAAAAATTCTGGAGACGACTGGAGTCTGCTGGAGAAATTCTGGAGTCAACTGGAGTCTGCTGGAGAAATTCTGGAGTCGACTGGAGTTTTTTGGAGAAATTCTGGAGTCGACTGGAGTCTGCTGGAGAAATTCTGGAGTCGACTGGAGAAATTCTGGAGTCGACTGGAGTCTGCTGGAGAAATTCTGGAGTCGACTGGAGTTTTCTGGAGAAATTCTGGAGTCAACTGGAGTCTGCTGGAGAAATTCTGAAGTCGACTGGAGTCCGCTGGAGAAATTCTGGAGTCAACTGGAGTCTGCTGGAGTATGCTGGAAGAAATCTGGAGCCACATGAAGCAACTGGAGTCACATAAGAAAATCCGGAGTTTTAAAAGACCACCAATTGGAGTCTGCTGGAGGTGGTTTCGAGTCACGTATAGTTTTATGAAGTGAAATAGGAGATAACTGGAATATGGTGGAGTGAAGTTTAGTCAAGTGAAGGGTGCAAAGTGTGCTGAATTCCCCGTCTGTCCGGACCTATACAGTAAGTGCAACCCCTGAGACGCACCCCATGGTTGGCCAAAGAAAATTTGAGGTTTCTGCGGTCGGAGAGGAGAAAAAGCGGGAAGCTTTATTAAAGCAAACTTCCTTCCGAGTGAATTTTCTTTCCTTCCTTTCCATTTTTCTTTTAAAGGAGGATCCGACGATTTCTGAGCGACACGTGTTCCTAATAAAATGACTATAAAATGGGAAATTTTGAATCTTTGCGATCTCATTTCACGACATTACACAAATGTAATGAAATAAAAATTTCTTTTTAGCTTTTCCTTCTATTAATATCATTCCACATTTGGCTTTTCCGATTTTCCTCGCCTGATTCTGTTTTCCCACTTTTTTATGCATTCCTCGACAAAAAAACATAATTTTGCTAAATGATAAAACGCTTTTATTTACGGAATAACATTCCATCAGGTTTTCACCCATTCCAAATTCGATACGATTTGAAAATGAAAAAGTTGCATAACCCTCAGGCGGTCTTTGTGACTGCCGGGACAAAAACCGGGACATAAACCGGGACAAAACCGGGAACCGAAAGAAAAAGTAAAGGAGCAGCCGATGTTCCGATTTGGGTGAGAAAGGCTTTTATTCCCAAGGAAGAACAATGGTGCACTAACGAGACTGCATTGAGGAAATGCTTCCTTCCGGTTGCCGCACACCCGCTTCCGGTTTTCTCCTTTCCTTCATTCACGGTTTGTTTCCAGCGTTCGGCATCCGGAATTAACTCCTCTTTATCAACGACAGCCAATTACTTCCGTCTTCCGATTAGTAAACCCCTTTAAAAGTTGATAATATCACTTCAGCAGGTATAAATCGAAAACGGTCACAAGTCGAATGATAAGTAAGTTCAGAAGTAAAAAAAGAAAGAGAACAATAATAAGAGAAAAGTGAAGGGAAGGAAAACATAAAAAAGAAAAAAGGGGAATACAGACAAATGCAGACAAAGGAAAAAAGGAAGGTAAAAATTAGAACAAAGTCGATCGTTTGTAGTATAATAAGGGAAAGTCTGGTGTCCCGACAAAGGCGTGAAAAAGTGCTGCATCCAATAAATTTTCGTGGTAAATGTTTGCAGGTGAATTTAATATGCGGGGGCGGCGGGGGCGGCCGGGGGCGGCCGGGGGTGGCGTCTCTGACGTCGCTCCTCGCTTTCACCCCTCCAATTCCTTCAGGTACCCTCAACGTGAATACGCTCATTCGGCAGAATGGCCGAAAGGGTCAAAATGACCACATCCTTTTGTTTTCCTTTTATAATTTTCATTATCTCACTAGAAATTATACTCATAAAGTATATAATTTCAATGATAATGTAATAAATGGTAATAATTGGGAAAATTGTCTTTCCCGGACATTGTCCCATTTTTTCTTCTCTCCTTCTATCTTTCTTTTCTTTCTTTTCTTTCTTTTATTTTTCCCATTTCTCTCTTTTTTACTTCTTTCCCTTTTCCTTTATTCTCTTCTCTTTTTTCCTTTTTATTCTTTTTCCTTTTCACTTTTTCCCCTTTTCTTCTTTTAATGTATTATTTATTTTTTCCCATCTTTTGCCTTTTTTTCTCCGTTTTTTCATTTATCAGTTTTACCACAATTCTTCAATTTTATCATTCACATTCCCTTTTCTTTGTAACACTTTATGCCTTTGTATAATTAACAAAAAGTGAAGCATAGACGGATTTAATGTACACAAAGTTACAACCAATCTGGCCGGAGCGGTCAGCACCGTAAAAGCTCGGGCTCGGACAGGAGAGAAACGGTCTTTTATGTGTCTGCCACAAAAGGCCCATAAAATGGCAAAGCTGCGCTCGTAAATATCGCCGGCGGTCGAATTTCGCCGCGAACCTGTGCAAAATAAATTAGCATGGTTTTCATTTGCGCAGGAAGCAAATAAATATTTTTCTCTCCTCAAGGAAGCAAAAGAGCAGCTTTCGCGGCCATCTTGCTGCAGACGTGGAGGCACGTTCGAATCAGGTTTTCTGGGAATCAGCAAATCACGAGGCAGAGAGAGAAATTCCTGCCTTATTAATTGCCATTAAATTATTGTTATTAAACTTTTAATTATCCTTTACTGCAGGATTCTCCGTAAAGGTCATCAAAGATTGCGGGCCGCTTCAATTCCTCAAAACGAGGGTCATTCTGACCCCTCGACATTGGCCTTGTGTTGCCTTCACGATGGCATTGTAGTGGTGATTGTATTGTGTTTCTCAAATGAAATACTGTATATACAAAACGCATATTCTCATTTTTTCCAATTTTTTCCTCATTTTTTCCTTTTCTTCTTTTCTTCTTTCATTATTTCTTTATTTTTACTTTTTATTTTTCTTTATATTTTTTACTTTTCTTGGTTATTTTCGTAGTTTCCTTATTGTTTTCTTCTTTTTTTGGTTTTTATTTGTTTTTGCTTTCTTTACTTATTTACTTTTCCTAACTCATTTTTTTGTCCTTATTTCTTCTTTTTCTTCCTATTTCTTTTTTTAAATATTTTTATCTTTTTTCTTCTCCTTCTTTTCTTTTATTCTGTTTTTTATTATCATTTTCTTTCTCTCGTTTCTTTTACTCTTTATTTATTCTTTTTTTCCTAAAGGTTTGAGTTCCAACAGTATCACTTCAGTGAACTGCAAATGAGTTTTGTTTTTCAATCCAAAAATGTAATTTTCTCCGATTAAAAAAATTCAGCGGTTTCTTCGTCTTTTCCTGGCATTCACTGGCATTAATAGCCTGTAACTCTTGTATAACTCTTGTTCCAATGCTGTAATCCCCATCGGGGAAAATGGGGTTGACACTCTCTTCGGAGTCGCTAATCCATTTAGCTAAGTGGATTAGCGCGCAATTTAATGCTGCTATCATTGAAGCAATTGCGAGCCGTGGCCAATTGTATTTGCTAAAATGGCGTCTAGACTATTTTTAATTGGGGGAGCTTTTGTAAGGGAGCTTTGCGCCGAGGAAAAGCGAATATTATAATTAAATAAGCAGCAAAATAAAATAAATGCAAAGCGGTTAATAAAAAACGGCATTTTATGCGTGGGTTACCATTTTTTCTTCTCTTTATTTTCTTTGTTGATATTTATTTATTTTTTATTGCATTTCCTGTGTTGTAGTTATTTATACGCGAAATGGCGGCCGATTCCTCACACAGTGTATTAATGCAACCAATTATTACCTCGTATATAACTCATGATATAAACAACATTTTAAATATCCTCACTTTTTTATAAAATATATAAATAACATCTCGCCGTTAAAATTTGCGTCGCCTTTTTTAAAACTACCAAAATCTATGCTTTAAACTCAAAATTAATACAAAATACAGTAAAAAAAAACAGGCTTCTTTTACAAAAAACTCCGCACATACCGTAAAAAATTATGTACCTTTTTGTAAACTATGCCTATATTTTAGAAAATTATACTTCGCCTTAGAAACTAAAGCTTATACTCCAAAAAACTTTTTTTTTAGATTATGCCTGTACTGTTTATTTTTAAATCTATGCTTAGAGTGATGAAAACTGTTTTTTTTTTAAATACTATATATGTACTGTAAAAGACTGTACTCTTTTGTATCTGTACTCTGTTGGAATACTATGCTTGTAAAAACTGACGTTTCTACCGTGAAAAAGTGCTTTCTTTATGAAAATTATGCCTCTACTACAGAAAATCACGGCTGCTTCTTTAAAACCACATCGTCCTCGATTGTATATTTAACAAAATAAATATTTTCGCGGTTTCTCTTTGCACAATGAGAATATAATACCTCAACTATGCGATGCAGTTTTACAAGTTCAAACATGACCGAACATAAACAAACAGTTTTTGCATCAACCGGCGATTTATTCGATGCGTCACCCCAAAAGCATCAAATTTTCACAGAAAAGGTTCTTTCGTCAATGATCGGGCGAAAAACTAAGAAATTCATTCTGAAAAAGAAAACACGGAGCGTTTACTCTTATTTGTGCGACGTCTGAGCACAATGACGAGGAATTCGTTACCTGAAGAGGAGAAATGTACAGAATGCGAGACGTTTCTGAAATTTATCGTAATGTCGGGGATGCTAAGCGAAAATCTCGCTCCATTGTTCAATCTTTTCAAATTCAGAAATTTCAAGTCCAGAGTTTTTCGTTTTCTTGGCGGATTGTCGGGTCTCGTCTTCATATTCTGCAATGTGCACGGGTCGTTGAGAGTGAGGGCTGAGGTTAATCGCATTGCAAAGTGCTCATGAGGTTCGTTAAAAAGTGACTCACCGCCTTTTGAGAAGTCTCGGAACGAAGGTTTATCCAAACGTTATAAAATGGGAATCCTCGTTTTCTCTGTGGCGACAACTTCCGCGCACTTTGTCATTCTTGACCGGCAAATGACATTCGGCACGGGAAACTCCAAAAAAGGCACCACACCATCCGACTCACTATTTTCCCATTTTCCTTCCCGTCGACATTTCGCCCGATTTCACTCCTCGACGGAACTCGAGTCTGATGGCCTCAGCTCCAACGGAATTTTCACAGGTACGCGAGTGAATTATCCTTTTTGAAACGGAACTCCGGGCGCGAGCGAAGAGAGGAGAAAACGATGAGGAGAGACGGTGGAACACTTGAAACGGAAAGACGCTTTGGAGAGCTGAGAAATGTGCACAGTAAAATCGAGATCTGTCCCGTTGTTGGCCGGCGGAAGCGAGCGACCGTCCCCGCGAAGCTCAGCTGCTTAACTACCAACATGGCGTCTCGGGCTCGTGAAGTGCACTGGAGATCTTCGGCCGTCTTCGGCCGTCTTCGGCAACGGTCGCCGCAAACGTTACAACAACGTAACCGCTTTTTGTTTCGCCTTCAAACGTTTCGTTGTTTATTTTAAACGAAAAAAGGACTTTTTCAGAACGGAAAGAGAATATTTATTCATTCTTGAGCCCTGAAAAATTCCAAGATAAAATCATTTAAGATAATAATAATAACTGAATTTATGATTTTATTAAAATGACCACGTCCCTTTTTTAGAAAATAATTCAATTTCTTATTTTAAACTTACTGTAAAAGTATTTAATTTACACTAAATTCATTCATTAATTTATATATTGCTTACTACCTACATTAAGAGTAAAATATTATTTAACCACAAGGACATTTTTATAAATGATCTAAAATATCGGAATTAAAATAAAAACGATCCATAAATATGTCAAATATAAAGATTATTATTAATTAGTGAAAAAAAACCAGTTAAGAGTTATTAAATATTTAATTAATAATATTTAAGGGTTTATAAATTAAAATCAGAAAGCGCGGGAAATTCATTGCGAAAAGCGGAGAATCTTCGTTCTGCTAAGGCTGTGACCCTCTTTTGTTGAACCGAAATTAAAAAAGGAAAAAAAGGAAACTCCTGAGAGTTCAAGCAAAACATTTCTTCTTTTAATTTTAAATTTACTTGTAAAAGTTGAAATTTTTAGCTGCTGACGTCCAAGTGAAAGAGACGGTTGATTTGGAAGTGGCAGCAGTGAAATCATGGCGGAAAGCGGCGCAGAAGAGAAGTTTAAAATAACAATGACGGTGGCAGAGACCTGGCAAGTGGCCACGACAAGCCGAAGGGAAAGGAATGAGAGACCATCCGGTTTTCTGTTCAACAGCCACTTGTGCATATTAATTGAACAACAAGGGTCGCCATGTTGTGGAAAACACACGACTCCAATTCAACTTCTCAGAAGAGGACTGTTTCTGTCCCGCGAACCGTATAACTCAAGATAAAGTCGAGTTATACTGATAAGGGGGTTTTCAATGCCTCTGCCCAAATATAAATAAATCAATAAAATGGCGGAATTTTCGAGAGGAAATCTAAGACTGTTTTCATGAGTTTATCAAACCAGAACTGAACTCGAGTGGCCATAAAAAGGAGTTTCGAGGCAAGAAAAGTTTTTACTTACTTTTATTTAAATTTTAGGACGGCATTGAAGAACATCCTTGGCTGTTTTCAAAGAAAGTAACTTTAGAAGACTCCAGTTATGCATTTTCCAGCAGACTCCAGTTGCTGAGCAAACTTGGGCGGACTCTGCAAAGGATTCCTCATTAGTCCTCTTTTCTCTCTCTTCAGTCATTTCTCCACTCATTTCCAAACTTTATTTCGCAACGACTTCTTTGAAAATATTTACCTATCGAATTAAACATTCAAGCTGAAAAGCTGAAACTTTATGAAATTGTTCAGAGTATAATTATAAAATTATAAAAAGAAAACAATTGGAGCGGTGAATGGACGTTATGACTGCTGAGCTGCGACGCCATAAAAAATTTTCAAGGCTCTATAACTTTCTTTAACAGCAACCGATTTCTGCCAAATTATGTATGGCGACAGTGCAACATTAGGGCTTGAAAAAGAGCCATGTTGGACGCTCCTATCATCAACACATCGGAGGCTATGGGAGCTCAAAGTTGGGAGGGAAACGCCATTTTAGCCATTCTTTGAGGCAAAATATCAATATAGTGTCACTTTGGATTTATTTCGAAATTTGCCCCTCAAAAGAGCTTATCTTAAGCTGTCGAATGCATTTGTTCAATTTTAGAGAAACCACCCTTATAAAACTCACCCTCTTGTCGAAAATGGCCAAAAACTGATCCTTTTCCCATCATCGCATCGATATTATACTTTTATAATTTGACCAAATTTCAGCTTCTCACGAATGAATGATTTTTCAGCTTTGATTTAACACCAAGCAGAAGACAAAGAAAAGACTAGAGAACCGCCCCCACCTGACTCCCTCTCGTCTGCGTGCCTGTCGTCTGCTCCCCGCCTACGTCACTTCCGCCATCTTGCGAAGTGGAAGTTGGCTCCCGCCGAATTCGAAAGCCTTCCCCATTAAATTATGAGCGGGATCGGCGTTCGGAGGGGAAATGGGTTTCCACAGCCACACACGAACCGAGGAGGAAAGGAAGAAATATTGCTGATAAAAGTTTTCTATCTAACCGAAGCGAAACAATTATAAAGGCGTGGATTTTATGTGAGCGAATCACGCGCACAAATCAATTATTTTCCACATGCAACGCCACTAATGGTTCATTAGCGCCATGATGCACTTCTAGGAGCCTTTCTTTTCTTCCTCCAAAGGAGATTCTTCTCCCCTTCGAAAGTCTGTGGGGAGACATGAAAAGTTGCTTTTCTTCTGCTGCTTTCACTTTGTGGGTTTAATGAAGAATTGACAGTTATATTCATCCGAAATAAATGCAGTTCATTTGTGAAATAAACTCAATTTTATCATTCGCAGTTGGAAAAATCTGAACAATTATACTTCTCGAAATGGAAAATATGCACTATGGAAATGTGAATTTTTGAGTTTTTTTTTGGAAACCATTTTTGGAGTTTTGTTTTTAGATATGTTCTTTGCAAATCTTTTTTAGAAACCTATTTTATGAAAATCTACTCTTGGAAATATGTTTCTTATGTTTTGGACTTCGTCGAAAAGTTTTGAGCTCTGAGTTCTTACCTTTTCCATTATGGGGGTCTCCATTGCTCCTGAGGAAATATGCTCTCAATCACTCTAATTAAGAAGAAAACACTAAGAATTTTCCGTATCGGGAGTCATTAAATTCCATTTTGGAAAGTTTTACTCTTTTCTAAAAACTTACACACCGCAGTTGGTTAGTTTGTTAAAACATCATCGCGGGTGTAAAAGCTAGAAAGTTCGCGAGAAACCATTCAAAAGGGAATTACGACCGTTGCCAATTTATACTTAGCGATTAGGCGAGGGAAATTCGTCGGGGAAAAATGCAGGGAAATTTTAAATACTTATTTTGTAACGTCTGGCGAGAAGCCTCATCTTGAGGGAAGTTTTTGATAAATTAAATTTGACTACAGCAAACACTGATCAAATGGAATACTTTTGAAATTTCATTCCTTTTTACTTTGGGGATATTTCACGACAACGGAGGAAAGTATAACGGTTAAAGAAACTCACATAATTACTATATATTTAACTTTTACTGTATTCCTTTGAAAAGAATAGAATAATTGAAAACCACAAAGGCATTATACCAAAAAATAATAAAACCATCAAAAAGCATATTTATAAGAACAACGGCACAAAATATTAACAAATTTTTATTATACAGAAAGTGAATATGTCCGCCGCGACTCACGTCTTCACTACAATGTACAGCATCCACTGCGCTCTACGCTCCCGCCTCCCAGTCTAACGAACAAACAGTAATTACAGTACAACAAAATAAGACAGAATGATGCAGAGACCCCCCTCCCCCCGCGGTTAAATAATTGACAAATTTACATTAGAGTACAAGACCGCACTCACACTTGACCGTTCCTTCGGGAACTCCACACAAAACTGTTCAGAAGAGCCCGACGAGGAACGCGCCGACGTAGTAGAGGACGATGCCCATGAGGACCGCCGCGAACTGATTCTGAAAGGGATAAACGAAATCAGAAAGGGAAAAAGGGTTTCCGTTTCTTTAATAAATAAAAAATGCAAATTGTCTGTCTATTTGAGTCAAAACGACTTTTTAAAAAGTCCAAAATTGTGGGCGATTTTCATGCAGCTCCCGGATCCGTGATTAAAAAAAGAAAAGCAATGAGTGAATGAAAAAAGAGAAGAATAAGAACGAGGAAAAAAGAAAATCAATGAAAAAGTAAAATGGGGAAAAAACGAAAAAGTAAAACAGAAAAAAGAGAGAAATGAGATAAAAGAGTAAAAATGAAAAAAAATGAAAAGGGGAAGAAATAAAAAAGGAAAAACAGGACAAAGGAAAGAAAACAGTGTTAAGTGGTGGAAAGTGGGAGAAAATAAAAAATCGAAAAAGGGAAATGCAAAAATTTCGGAAAAAAGGGGACAACTGCAGCAATTATTCGACAGGGGGTGATTAATGCTCTGGGATTACCTGGTCGAGTGTCGCCGAGGCCGATACAGGCGGGAACGAAAGAGTGACAGTCTATCAGCTATGGGTAACAAGGCATTCCCCTCCGCAGGAGGAGGAATGGAGGAGGTTTTAAGAAATAGCAGAGTAAAGGAAGTAAGCGATCGTCGCCGTGAGAAGAAACAGCATCAGACCCTTCGAGTGAATCTGAAATAAGAAAAACACAGATGGAGGGAAGGCACAGAAAAACACAGAAGACTCGGGGAAGAAGGGGTAAGTGGTGCGACTGGCGGACTCACGATCAAGCCCAAGTTGGAGACCTCCCCTCCAGACAGGGAGCTCTCCAGCTTCCTCTGCAGGCTCTGCTTGTCCTCCCTCATCTGCTGTTCCCGCAGCAGGAGATGGACGAGGTCCTCCGCGACTAAACTCATCAGGCTCTTCATCTCGAGGAATTCCACGCCGGAGAGGGGCGAGTCCTTGGACGGTTGATCGGACAGGAGCCGCTCTATTTTGCGCATCTTCTCCCAGAGGCCCAGGTTGTCGGCCATGAGTTCCGGTTGGAGGCCTTTTTCGTAGGAAAACTTTGAGGGGGTGTGGACGCCCCTGAGCAGCGAGCTCTCTTCGGAAGGCTTGTCTGAACAGAATAACTTAATTAGCCAAAAATATCAAACAATTAAAAAATAAAATAGCAAAATAAGAAATGAAACAGAAGGCAAAAAGGGGGGAAATAAAAATAAAGGCAAAAAGAAAGCAAAGGAAATAAAAAATAAAAACAAAGACAATAAATAAACAAAAATAAAATGAAAGAGTATTGGGTCAAAAAGAAAGAAGAATTGGGCGAAGAAGAAAGAAGGAAAGGCCGAAACAAACAAAAAGAAATAAAAGACAATGGAAAAAAGGAAAAATAAGGGAAAAAAGTTTTTCCAACCTAAAGTCGATGAGTCGTTTCCGGAAGTGTTGCTTAAATTTCCGGTCCCAATCGACTCGGGCTTCGCCTCTCCCACTTTCACCACTTCCTCTTTCCTCATTTCATCTTCCACTTGCGCACTTTCTGTATTCGTGGACGAAGAAACAAGGGCCGCCGATGAAGTCTGAGTTCCTTTCATCGCCATCTCCACCTGCAATCACAAATGAGACAAACGCTTTTACAGGTTCAGAAGACAGATGGGGCGAAGGAAGGGGCGACTTACACTTTTACTTCTGCCCCTGTGAACCTCTGCCAGTTTGAGTTCTTGTCCAGTCTCTAAAGCTTTCACTTCCGATTCGAGTTTTGTTATTTTCTCTTTGTACTCGTGCGCGGCGTCTTCCAAACCTTCGATATGACTTCTCAGAAGCGTC
The DNA here is from genome assembly GCA_028293925.1 of Brueelia nebulosa. Taxonomy (NCBI): domain Eukaryota; kingdom Metazoa; phylum Arthropoda; class Insecta; order Psocodea; family Philopteridae; genus Brueelia; species Brueelia nebulosa. The sequence continues at coordinate 293,686 of JAQIBA010000041.1, forward strand.
TTCAAATTGAAATAATCCGAATTGAGTTTCTTGCAATGTTTTATGACTGCATCCAACTCGCTTCTCGATTTAGTGCACTTTGCTTCCAATTCTTTATGACTCACTCGCTCCTGGCTGAGCAATTCTACAAAAAAAGAAACAGATCGATCATTTTAAACAACCATTTATATTCGACAGAGACGCAGAGGTAAAAATAAAGAGTTTTAAACTATGATTGAATTTATTTCAAACAAGTTTAATCAAAATTACGTGTAACATAATCAATTTTATTATCACATTTTTGCCTCCTCTATTTAACGAATTCAATCTCTATCAAAAGACATTTTCTTCCTACCTAAAACCGCAATGAGGACTCATATTGACATATACTAAACGTTTATACTAAAAGGATTAAACCCTGAAGTAAACTTCTAAAAATGATTAACTCTCTAAAATATACAAAGGAAGTGACAAAACAAAAAACGACCGTTGGAATTTGCATTCGGTGACGTCACTGATTCCAGGAATCGCCGACCAATTCGGAGAAGCGAAACCCCAACGGTCGTCGGCAAAGAAAGCTATTTTTCAGAGTAAAAAATAATAAGTTATTCTTACCCTCTTGCTCTTTCAGTTCGTTTTGCAACTCCGTAACCTTTTCGTTGCTTAGGGGAATTAAAATGAGGCTATTTCGTACTATTTCGTTTTTCTCTCCGTCCAATTCGTCTTCAGTCTGAAATCGAACACAAAAGCAAACCATTTATTTTTAAACCCCCGACGAACTCTCACCGAATTTTACCTTTTCATTTTCTAATAGGGGCATTTTCGCCGAATCGAGCTGAAACGCCAATTCGTGCTTTTTAATGCACAATTTTTCTAAATTTTTCCGGGACTTTTCGACATCCACGAGAGAATTGATCAATTGCCCTGAAATCCGATTCAACATGTTTAATTAATTAACCACAATTTATTTTGTTTCTCCGTCGTGCGCCCCGTCACTCACCTATACAATTCGATATGTGCTCCAATCCAGTACTCATGGCGTCGCCCAGAGTTTCCAGCTTTTCTGAAATAAAAGAATTTCCCCTCTCTTAAAAAACCATACAAAAAACCAACTGATGGTGGTTGTTAATATTGTGACTTCCAAAGATTATGGGTTAACATTGGGTTTAATGCATGAATATTTAACTCCAATTAGAGTAAAGTACTTAAAGGCCATGTTCCAACAGCAAAAGGTCCAATACTTTTAAATAAATAAATTGGAAACGTCCGATAAAAAGGGGGATTTACCCAAACTAAGAAACGAATGTGACTTATGACACGAGCTAACATATTCTTTGTTTAACTAAAAAAATGAACGTCTTCTGCTGACAGGGAAAACCAACGAACATTTGTGACTTACTCGTGAACCAGACCGCTTTGTCGTCCTCATTGTTTAATTCTTTTTCCTCTATTTTATCTAAATCTTCGTAAGTCTTGCACCACTCCAGAATGACATCCTGAACCCCTGGAAAAATTAAACTTGATATTTAATATTTGCAGAGTTTACATTTTAATTACATGAAAAAATTCGTTTAATAATAACGAACAAAACGCTAACACACCAACCTTTCTCTTTTTTTATTATGTCCTTCTCCGATTCATCTAATATAAATTTGTATTTGTCCCTAAGATCAGATAAATTCGTGTCGTTCAATTCGCGCTCGACTTCCCGCTCGACGAATTTCGCCACCTGAGCCTGGAGTTGTGCCTGAGGAAAGACAACACCTGAGTTCGGCATCTGAGTCAGCCTGAGTGGCCATTGTGTCGTCCAACACTTACGTAGAAATTGTTCTTGAGCGCTTCTATTTTTTGACAGTAGGCCGTGCATTTTGTTCCCATGTATTGCAGCTGTGACTCCGTCAGGGACGCCTGCTCTCGCAACGCGATCACTTCCAACCCCAAATTGGACGCCACCCTGCAATTGAAATTTGTTTCCTCAGCTCCCTTCGACGTTGTCCGGGTTAAGTCCAGTTCGAAGTGCTCACCTCTGGGCTTCGACCAACTTCTGTTCGCTTTCCAACAGCTTTCTGTGCTGCCTCTCCTGGATTTCCCTGGCCACGCTCTGCACCTTTTCGATGTCCGCGAGCAGTTGCTGAATCTCCGCCTCCACTTTCTCCGACTTTCCGCCCCCGCCGCCCGACATTATTTTGCTCATCACCTTCGTCTGCTTCTCGAGGCTCTCGATCTTCGACAACAGCCTCGTTTCCTCGAACCTGTTCGTCAGGGCTTCCTGGCAGGCGAACTCGAGGTTGTTGATGATGAACTGAAGTTCCTCCAGTTTGTCGTGAAGGCGCTCCTCCCTCTGCTGAGCCTCCTGGAAGCAGGGGCCGGTCAGCACAATCTCCCCCCGCAGCCTCTCCCCCTATACTCACGTGGATTATGAGTTCCAGCTTGCAGATTGTCTCCTGAGGTATGCTCATCGGATTGGGAGGGCTGTACGGATGACTGCAAATGAAAACTTTCATCAGCGCTTCGCCTCAACTCAAGTGACCACATTACAATGAGAGATCCATTTTTCCTCGATAAGAATTGATAAGTCTTTCGCTTATAAGTTTATAAGTCTTTTTGATAAGAATTATTAGATAAGTCGAAAGCTCATTCAGTTGATTCGGCCGTTCCAGTTTTAAATGCACACGTGCATACATACATACATATATACATACATATATACATACCCAGATTTACTTTCTTTGTCATTGGGATGGAAGAGTCTGACGGTGGCCACGATGCAACCATGAGTAACTAAAACCAAAATAATCTTTTAAATTTTAATTTTATTATTTATTATTACTTATTTAAAATTTACTTACTTTATTTAAATTTATTATTACTTAATACACATAATTAATTTACTTATTGATTCTATGTGAGTGCCCTCTTTTGAGGACTTACAAAATTATAAATCAACAAAAAAAACTACAACACAAAAATCACAACAGAAAAGAGGAGAAAAGAAAGAAAAAAAAAGGTGACATTCCGCTTAATCGAAAGAGTGGCCTAGTAAACCTAATTTCTGTTTAATCCTTTTCTTACCCCTTCGAAAAACTTCCCCAACCTCCCAACATTCCTTTATTACCCCAATCTACACATGCTTTTTTATTATTAATCAAAATCCCAATGATAAGTCACACTGGCCAACAATTCGATTAAAGCTTCTCTTCCTTTTTCGATTCCCTGTGCGCCGTTGCATCTCTTTTGAGAAAAAAATTATCGTCACCCCCTTCGGGAGGGAGGGGAATAATAATTTTCTTCTCTGGTTATCCTCTCGAGTGAATAATTCGTGAGTAAAGCTAAACAACTGTCTATTATGTTACTTCTTCGAAATGAAATTCCATAGACAAGCATGTGGGATAGAATTTAAATGCGCTTTTTAATGTCACTCTGTCTTTTTGTGATTTTTTATAAACAAATCATTTGAGAGTGGATTGAATAGACGGCACTTTGTATGGCGTCTGAGTGGAGCTATGCGCACATCTCCCGCATGGTTAGTATAACTCCCACCAAATAAACTGCCAATAAATAATTCCTGTTATTTCATGATTCGGAAATGTTAATAAGACACCTGAACAAAATAACGGAAAGAATTCAACGCTCCGTTTGGGAAGAGGACGGGCATTATGTAATAACGACAAATATTTATGACGTATTGGAGTCATTGTGTTTTTAATGAGACTCCCCTTTAATGAGAAAATAATTAAAAAATGGCTAATGACCTCGACCCGTGAAAACTGGAGAAAGTATCGTGCAAATTAGTCGGAACAAAGGCTCAACAGTGTATTTCTGTCACTCGCTAGAAAGGTGTTAATACTCCCGATACTCTGACAAGGCCGAGTGGGTTTAAATTTAGAGAAAAAAGCGATAGTGTGAGACTACACACTCTGGCAAAAGCACAACCCCAAAGAAAAACAATGAGAGTGTTAGGCGTTAGCTCGAAGAACGGAGACAAGTGCCGAAAATAGGTGAAAGCCGACACCGGTTCTCGAATCTCCCAGGAAAGCAAACGAAGAGTCAAAAAAGACAGGTGTAACATTGTAGTGCGTCAATACCTATGTGATTACTTTCATCACAATTTTCTGAGTCGTCATTACCCTTCCGTTGGTTCTCGAGAACGTCGACGCCGAACTGGACGACGTCTCTGCTGAAGATTTCCCGTGGCAAACTCGTCTCGCCTCCCTTGCTGAGTCTCTGATTGTTCACGAACGTCCCGTTCGAGCTTTTCGTGTCTTGGATCATGAACTGAAAAACGTAAAGCTCAACAATCAAAAGTGAACGTGAACGAAATAACTCTCTCGACATTATAGAGAGTAAAATGATGGCGAACCCTTTTTTGAGCTGTGTCGACGTCATTAAAAATGAAAACATAATTCTCATGGCGTCACAATATTCACAAAAATAAAAACTATAAAAAAATATAAATATTTTTAGTTTTTACGATAGAAAATTGTATTTTTATTAGTGTATTTTAATTAATTGTATTCTGATTTTTACTGACTGAGTGTTATTTATTTACTATTGAAGCTGTGAACTGATGCAATGGTTTATTATAACACTCAAAAGGGTGACAGTATAGAAATGTATAAAAATGCACATAAAGATTCTTATGTATATGCCTCAGACTCAAAAATACAGTACACAATTATATTCAAAAGATTAACCCTTTGCAGTGGTGCGATTAACCCTCAGCCACCAGCAAGGAACTATCAACCCTTAACCAAAGCAAGGAACTATACGAATCCCATCCGTTTACACATTTCCCAAGGGAACCTCAATGCCTAAAGAACTAATACGGCGCACCATCGATTGGAGATAACGAAATACAATCTAAACAAAAGCTGACACCAGGCGGGCATTTTGGCAAGTGTTTTGAAAAATAACACACGATGGAGTTATAAAATATAATTTTCATACAAAGACATATCACTAGATGCCTGTATTGAATAAAGATACATGTAAAAATTGGCAAAAGAATTCCTAAATGTTGTTTATCCATTGTAAACTGGCGTTTTATGTATCCGTGCTCTTTCGACGGAAATTAATTCCGACCAGTGTGATACCCATTCCAAATTTTATACGACCGCAAAGGGTTAATATATATTAAATTTTTTTTCTTTTTGATAGGTTGATAGGTTGGCCATCACTATTCTATAATATAAGATGCCCTAATGTTTTATGTACAGAGAGATATGTGAATGAGAGAGCCACCAGACAGTCTGAAGAGGTGTTAATCTTCCTCACCTTCCCAGTGTCGTACTCGTACCAAATAATGGCGTGATTACGTGACAGGACTTTGCAATCGAATATTCCATTGTTACTGCTGGGTCGAGCGCGGGCAACAGAACGTCCGATCTTGGCGGGAGTGTTCAGAATGAGGGTTCTCGCCTGGAAGCAGAAGAGCGAGGGGTGAGGGCGTGCACTGTGCATGGCCGTGCGTGCACCAGGTCGCCACTCACCTGGAAGGGGTGGGAATTCCTGCGGCAGATGAGGATGGCCTTGGGAGGCCCTGCCTGGGAAGTCTTCGGCTCGTTGGGGGCCTCTTTAATCGCATTCATTACAACGCTGTCCACGTCCGCATCGACGCTGAAGTTATTTTTCATGATTACCATTTGTCACTCCGTGGCTGAGTAGATCTTCTGTATTAATTTCCTCCTTGACCGCTACATGGTTCCCGCCATTTCTTCCATTAAGTTACAGTGGCGTTTTCCATTATTGATAAGAGACTCGATCTCCTTCGGCCATTGCAGCTCCACGATTTCTTCGTCTTTGGATTCCTCTGATGGGTATTCACCTGAAAAAGGTCACACTTTTATAATTATAGTAAAACAAAATCGGGGGATTTTCAAAGGCCACAAAATGACACATTTTTTGGAATAAATCTGAAAAATCAGTACCAAATATTGGTTGATCATTAATACTTCATTCGTTTTGTTTCTAAAATCTAAAACAGTAAAAAAAATATTCCTAATGATTTAAATTTTATTCCTTAAATATTTACTGTTAACTTTTCTTAATGTAATTTTATATGTTCAATATAAGGCTTATTGATAATGACATATTTATATGTAAAAAATTTTTGTAAATTAAATTAAAGAATAAATAAAGTAATAAAGTAATAAGCAAATAAAAATTTACTAAGTAAGAGATAATAAACGCTCTTCTAAATGTTTATGCATTTCCCACAGAATGAGAAGGAAAGAGACTAAATGCTGGGAATGACATGCAGTAATGTTGACACAGAATGTAAGTGCCATAAAAAGGAGGATTCAAATGTTTTCTCATTTCACAGGTCACATTAAATTATAAGAAGCAAAGTATGGAGACTTTGACTCAGTTGAAGACGGCCAATGTCTCATGAATATAGAATAGTTCAAAGGCTAATTGATGTTAATAACTGAAAATGCAATGTACATATTTTAAAATTGCTACACATTCCTCCACTGACAGTCATCCTTCAATTGGGACTTGATTGCAAAAAAAAAAAAAAGAAAATGGCACTAAAAATTTATGATGATGTTTCAAATAAAATTAAAACATTTTATAAACTCAGAAATGCTGAGCAAAGTCATAATGGCTTCAGGTGATAAGGGAATTTTGTTTTATTTAAAATTACTCATAACACACTCATTTGCATTAAGAGAATGAACTGGCTCAGGGCAAGGGTTACTGGTTACTGGATTACCTGCAGCCTATTAACTCCAAGCCTGCAAACCATTAAAAATTCTTTATTATAATATAATTCTGCAAAATGTTTCTACTGAAATTAGAATAATTAATACATTTCCTTATACACTTTATAAAGTATTATTATTCAAATACTAATTGAAAATTATTTGTGAAATGATTTAAATTAAAATCGAGTTTAGTCAGTCTGAATTTGAAGAAAATTGATTTTTAATACACAAAAAGAATCAGAATAAATTAGATTATGGCAATGATTATTAGATCCCATATAATTAATAAAAAAATTAATAATAAAATATTTAAAAAATTCTTTGTAACTCTGCAGCAAATCAATGTTAACTGAAATTAAAATGCTTTAAAATTATTATATTTATTTTATAAATAGAAAATTTGTTTTTGAATAAAAAAGCAGTCAATGTTTATAAAAATATATAAATAAATGAAGAGCAATAAAATAATAAGAAAAAATTGCATTATATTCATTTAATTTCCATTAAACTAAAAATGTTATTAAAAAAATTTTTTTTTAAATTTATTGTCTCAACTGAAATTGAAACAGTTCACATTATATTATTATTTTATAACAGTTTTATAATAGTATATTTATTTTATAAAATCACAAATTATATGAAATAATTCAATATAATTTGAATGTCTTTAGATGAAAAACTTAATTTAATTTTATTAAAATGAATATATAGATGAATTTCATAAAGAGAATATGAATGAATTACCTAAAATAAATAATAAATAATTTCATGTCAATAATGGCAATACTTATTTAAAATCCATAAAACTGATAATAAAATATTATATAAATGCAGAAGCAATTATGGTCCAAAATTGATCAAAACAAGAAAATAATTATTAAGAGACAATGTATGTTATTGCACTGCAATACATTTGTTAAAACACTACAACCACTACATTTTATAAAGCTGAAAATGTTTTAAACAGGTTTTGAATGTGTTTATCTGAAAAGCAGATGCATTACAGCAAAAGAAGTTTATTTTAAGAATAATCATTCGAATACATCAAAAGATTAAAGAATGTTTCTTTAAATTACTGTTCTGCAACACAAATCACTCCAATGCAATTTTCAAACTCCTTTTATGAATCTATTCAGTAAAAATAAATGTTTTTTCATTAAATTTCCACCCAATGAAACATAATAACCTCACCAATTCCTGATTTGTTGCTTGTTATTTTGTATGCTCTTTTATTCTTGGTATTTTTTATGGATTGACATGTCAATGTCAAAAAATGTTTCAATCCCTTTCTAAAACACCATCTGAGAGCGAATTACCCGCCTCAGTATTAAATGCGGGGTAATTCCCCTCAAAAAAACATCACTCACAGTTTGGATTGTGGAAACCCCAAAATCATTCTGGGCTTTTACCATTTTAACTGCACTCTTTTAATTTAAATAACCAGTAAACATTCGCCTTGGAAATTTGCCATTGAAATCATTTAAACTCAAAGCATTCGCGTTTGAACTTGCAGACCGTATTTCTGTTTCCAATTCCTTCATAATTTGTCTTAGGTATTTTTAGATCGACCAAAAAAATTTCAAAAACTCTTCATTTAACACAGCACAGGAGCTCGGGCATTCGACGAACGTGCACAGATGCTTCGACCACCGAACGAAACGTCCATTTTAATACTGAAAACTGTAAATCCGTTCCCTGCATCGCCACCCCCTTTTTACTGTTTACCTGGGCGAAGTAAAGTAAATTCTGCGTGTGTATGGCACAGTAGTCGGTACTGGTCGAGCTGGGAGTAGAATAATGGCAAACACCGTCAATTTAGTGAACGAATCAACTCCCACTTGAAAATTAAGACTAATAAGAGAAGTTTACGAGAGGAGAATTGGAAAATTAAAGGGATATACGAGAAGGAATAAAAAAATTAAATGAGACTCACGTAATTAATTGATCGGTGCTCGCATGATTTGCACTTGACGTTGAGCAAAATGAAAGAAAAAAGCACTGAGACCGAATTAAGGCCGTGAACGTTCGAGGGAACGGAATAAGGCTCGCTGAGAGCGAATTCGAAAATAAAAAATGGTGATGGCGAACAAACTGAAATGATACGCGGCAGCAAAACTTTCGAGGTGTCAGAAGCAAAGCAGAAGTGAATGTAAATTCAACTTGTTTCTGTTTTTTTGCTTCGATTATAAAAATGGCGGATGGCGCGAAATTTAAGTCATCGTTTCTTCGTTTTTTTAATTGAGGTTTTTTCAGTTTGGAGAATTCCCTTACTTTACCCTGGTTTCTTTCGAGAGAAGACGTGAAATTAGCTGAATTAGCAACTTTTCCTCCGAAGGGATTGATTCGAGAATTTTCATCAGTTAACCTTCGTTTGCTGCAGCAAAAACTGTTGGTTCCTTTTCATGCAGCAAAAAAGGGTCGTTTCAAGTCGGCTAACATCAAACCCCGGCTTAATATTTCCTTCCCATTATAATTTCGCTTTTTAACTAAAATTATTTTTTAACAGAGTATGCTTTCTACAGATTTTTTAAATCGTCCTTTTTCCTTTTTTATTCCCTGCATTTCTTTCTTTATTTTTTTCTGCTTTTTTTCTCTACCTTTTTTACTGCATTCCTCTTTTCCCCCTTTTTAGGTTTACAAAGGATTAGGAATATCGCATAAAAAATTCATAGATTTCAGTGGAAAAAAGCAGTAATTCATTGTCTGAAAAAAGCTTACTGTCTAAGCAGCAATGCAAGGAAAATTTTTTCTAATATCATTTTAAAATGGCAATGCATTGAGATTTTTGGTGTATAATGTGCAAACTTAGAAAGCTGGATTCTGATGGAGCAGGAGGTTTGGCATTGCTGGAGTTTTCTTGTAAATTAAGTATATAAATCTGTGACGAAAACAAACGCTTAGAGTAAAACTATTCATTTATTGAGTCATCCTTTTTCTAATTGACGATATGCTGCTGACACCACTTTTAACAAAATAAAATTTAAAAGAAAAACAATTTCTAGTACAGCAGAGGTGCCCGAACGGTCGAGCTGGAGCGAATGACAAAAACAGTTCGGCGTCACCTCTTTTCGTTCAAAACGGTTTTCCTCGAATACAAATCTTAACAAAATTTTTATATTGAATTCATTTTCAACTCCCAATCCTGTCCCCGAGATTAAAACGAACGAGTAATTAATAAATCAGAGTGATCGAGGAATGGGACAAAGGCACTTGACGGTTCCCCAGTTTTCACAATGGCTGAAAAGGATGTCTTTTGGAAGCTGTAGACTGCCATTCCTTTCTGCCCTTTGGATCTGATCTATCGGTGGTCGGCAGAATGTCCTTTGCTGCTCTTCTTCTGCGGGAAAGATCGACCTTGTCCACCCTTCTTTGCAGGAAGCAAACAAATGTTCTAAAACGTCGAGGGAATTCAAAGAAAACAAGGCTGCACGGTCATCGCGGTCACAGAGTGTGACATCTTTGCCGTTCCGAGATGATTGATGTCTGTGGTCTGTTTAACAGAGGTTTCAACTTTATCAATGCGAAATAATCTCCCTTTGAAAGACTAAAATTATGAATTAGAATTTAAAAAACAGAAAGAACCATCTCAGTATTCTCCCTCTCCCTTAAAATCGTTTTATTTCAGCAATTGAGAAAAACCCAAAACAAGGCCGACCGTGATAAGCTTCGGAGATCAAAGTCAGTGCTGCGGAATGTAAATTCACAAAATTTCGACCGAGGAAGATCAGAGCGGGTGCAGGGCAGCCTTCGCCCCCGAGTCGCCGAAAAGACATCCCCTCCGCCGAGGGTGAAAGGGAGGGGCGGGGCGGGAGGAGAGGCGGGGTGGGGTTAGACGTCCACTTTGAAGGGCGAGCCGGGGATGTGCTCGTCGCCCCATCTGACAATGACGATGTAGTCTCCGCGCTCCCTCACCACGTAGTTCACCTGGTAGTTGTTCCGGCCCATGTGCTTGATGAACACTTCTTCGCAAGGGCCTTTGGGCCCGTATACGCCGACGTATAGAATATTGTTCCCTGGAGAGAGAGTAGGATTTTTACATGCTGGAAGCATTAATCGATGGTCATGGGTTCTCACCTGCGTCGCCGCAATGCACTGTGAATTGGTTCTGCTTCTGCAAGTAAGCTTTCTTCAAGCCCATGCCCTTGCTGGTGACTTTGCTGGCGTCAGACTTGAACAGGGGCATGGCAGGTCCTTGCTGTCCTTTGCTCTTGGCCACTTTGTGCACGGTCTCCACCACGACGGAGGAACTTTCCTGGGGTCCTCGCTCCGCCAGATCTTCACCTGAGCCCCGACAACAACACCGGTTATCCGACCCGTCCCCGGTCAAAAAACCGCACGGAAAACTCACCTATGCAGGAGACTTTGAACGGAGAGCCGACAATGTGATAGCCGTTGTACTTTATACTAACATAATAGTCGCCGGGCACGAGCGGAGTGTAGCGCACTTTGTAACCCTCCTCGACTTCCGTGCAGTCCATGGATACCTTCGAAGGTCCGTCGATCTGAACAGCCAAAGTTCCGGTTCCTGCATTGCAGGTGTCCACTATGAAGTCCGTTTTAGAACCTGAAAAAGTCACAAAACAATGACAAATCCACAGCCTCGAGTCAATTAAATAAAAAATCCAATAAAAATTTACTGCTTCTATATCCAATAAATTCTATTATAAATTTTATTTATTTACTTGATTCTAATTGTTACTATTATATAAAATAAATATACCTGTTTTTATTTCCCTCAGGCCATTCCCGCTTGCTCGCACCGCCGCCGGGTCAGCGTCCTCCTTCCCGACCTTTATCCGGAATGGCGATCCCGGAATATGGACCCCATTGAATTTGCAGTGAATGTTGTTGATTCCGTTCTCCCTCGGCATGAACCTCACTGAGTAAGTGTCCGAATCGATCGACTGGATGAAGCAGTCGTCTTCGACCCCGCTCGGGGAGACTATCTGCAAGAGGGGTCACCTTCACTACCTGGGGTAGTGGGTCAAGGGTAGTTCTTCCCTTGCTCCCGCCCGCGTACCTTGCAATCCAGCTCCCCCTTGGCGCCGTTCTTGCGAACGAGGAAGGAGGACGGATGGTCGGCCCTGACTCCGGACTCCGGGAACTGGGCCACCTCGAGTTTGTGGGCGTCGCCCATCGCCGGGGATATGTACACCTTGTAGGGCGAGTCCGGGACATGCTGGTCGTTGAACTTGATTCCCACCCGGTACTCTCCTGAAATGCAAGGAGCCGAGGGGAGAATGAAAATTCGGTTGCAAATGAAACTTTAATTATCTATAGATAGGAACTGACTGACGTCAGAGATTGGAAGAGGCCGCGGTGCCAGAAAGTGTGGGCGGACCTATTTTGGCAAAACCATTAACATTTCACTGGTGTTTACTACTTGGTTGTCGTGAACTTATAATAAAAACATTTATGCCGATCTTCGGATGTTGGAAACGTCAGGCTTTCCCCTCGGGAACACGAATCGAAAAAGCTCTTGGAAGCTCCCCTCGACTTCGGCCATTGTGACCGCTCACGGCTTTGTTGGCCCAAATCAGAACCCGAGGCCACAATGGAATCGCATATTATAGGCATTTCTTTATATAAAACTAAATATAAAAATACAGGACATATATTATAAATAAATAATTACTAAAAGTGATTCATAATAACATAGATATTAATCTATAAAATAAATAAAAAAAACATACAGTGTCACATCAGGTGGGTTTATATTAAATAAATGAAAGAAAATAACTAAATAAAAATAAAAAAAAGGGTAAATAATTTTCTAAATAAATAGCTGCAAAACAAAAAAGTCAGTTTTAATTAGTATTATTTATTTATTTACTGGTAAGGTAGTGCCAATAATAAAGAAAGGAACATGGCTTTCATTTTCTTTATTACTGAAATTCCTGGCTCTGTGCATTATTTCGATTAAGTTGGAGGAGTGAAAAATAAATAAATTTATAGGAGTCCGCGAATTTATAATGGCCACGATCAACAGCAGAAGCACTCGATTTTATCCGTCGCAGGAACAGCAAATTTCAAACCTACGAATCGCCGTTCAGGTTCACTCACGTGCGCGCATAAACCAGCCAATCATGTACCTGGACGGAATTCTATGTCGGACAATTGTATCTGTTGAGATGCGGTGAATTTTTGGCACGGCGGCGATTTGAACTCCGCCATTTCAACCGAACTGCGGACAACTGCTTACTTTGATTCGAAACCGTTGGCAAAACTGCTCACGCCCACCGCCTCCTCTCCCCGACATCTTTTTCCAAGTCTGCCATCCGAAATCCGCGGTTGTGACCCCGTGACTTCTGCCGTCATGGCATGGCCGGGAATGTCGCCACCCCAAGCGCCCACCCCTATGAATCTCTTCCTAATTACGCTTTTCCTCATTTTAAATACTTCTTGTAATATTTTACTCATGTGTGGAATATCTTGGCTTTTAGTGGAAATAAATTTTGCAAAAATTGATATGGAAATGCACAAGATCAATTCACGCTGCCAGAAGCGTCTCTTACAGAATTTTAACCGCCTATTAATGTGCAATAGCAGGAATAAAGAAAAGTTAAACGTATTTGAAAGAAGAGAAGAATACAATATTGAGAATAAGCAAAAGGCCAAAAGCTCATCCCTGACGATCTCGGGAAATTAGAATTGAAGAAGAAAAGAATTGGTTGCTTTTAAAGAATTTAAAATCCAAAACAGAAATAAAGAAAAATAATAAGCCGTTAAACGGCTCATAAAGGAAAGAAGAAGAGAAAATAAGGAGGGAAAAACTTCCTCCGCCAAATAAAAATGCCAAGAGAATTGGAAAAACTTACTCGAAGAGAAATCAAGAAAATAAGATATGGAAGTCAATGGGAAATGAGATCACCTCTAATTATGCATAGAATTAAGATTCACAGACAGTGGAACAGACAGTGGAACAGACAGTGGAACAGACAGTGGAACAGACAGTGGAACAAAGACAGAAAAGTAAAAAGTAATGGAAATGCAAAGGCGAAAGAACTACTCACCAGGGGTGCCAACTTTGTAGCTCACGTAGCAAGATCCATCCTTCCTGTCCTTAAAATCAATTTCCGCCTTGCTCGGGCCTTCCACCGAAATCGCCAGCGAACCCGCCCCGGCCTCTCTGGTCCACACGTTGAACTCGCAGGGCTCCCCTTGCTTCCCCCTCTCCAGGCCGGGGCCCCCCGCGTGCACCCTGTGAGCCCCTCCGTCCTTGAGAGGCCCCACGGTGAACTGGAAGGGAGAACCTGCAAGAGAGGGTGGCGTCACTATGGCTCCTCGAGGGCGGGACGACGGCCAAAGGAAGTACCTGGGATGTGGATGTCCTTGTATTTGACGCAGACGGTGTGGACCCCCAGTTCCTTGGGGACGAAGTGGACGGCGTAGAGGCCGTCCTCGACTTCGTTGATCTCCGCGTCTTCGGTGACGCCGCCGGGGGAGGTGACGGTGGAGGACAAGTCGAAGGCGGTGATTCCCGGCATTTTGAAGGTGAGTTTGCATTGGCTTCCGACTTCTGTGATTGGCACCGCTTCTCGCTGCCGCTGTATTTTCTCTCTGACTCTGTTCGATCCTTCTCCGGAGACCTGAATTCAAAGCATGAATTGCAAGTTAAGATCAACATTGATAGTCTTAAATTGGAAATTTTGCAACGGTAAAAATGCACGCTTCAACTTCATCACTTTCAACGATGGACGAAATATCTTTTTTCCTACCTAAAACCGCAATGAGGAGTCATTTTGACCAGTATACTAAACGTTTATACTAAAAGGATTAAACCCTAAAGTAAACTTCTAAAAAATGATTAACTCCCTAAAATATACAAAGGAACTGACAAAACAAAAAACGACCGTTGGAATCTGCATTCGGTGACGTCACTCTTTCCAGGAATCGCCGACCAATTCCGAGAAGTTCCGAAGGGAACCGAAACCCCAACGGTCGTCGGCAAAGACGACAATTAAAATCGAATACCGAATACAATCAAAATATTAATTAAGTGTAATATTCTTAAACCGTTGTTAATTATAATATATAGTATTGTATTAATAAAAGAAATTTGAGAAACTTGGATATGTATTTAAAATTGAAAAGAAAGCAATGCAGATTAAAGCAATTAAGCAAACCCTATTGGAAAGAATGAAAGCCTATTGGAAGAATATGAAGAACTCGAAGAAAAATTGATTCAGTTTTGGCTTAACTTCTTTCATTTTCAAAAAGAATTGCCCAATGAAAATGCAATAAATTATAAAGCCAAATAAAAAATGTTTATTGTGTACAAACATGAAACCGTACGCAGTAAAAACAGCCATCAAAGAGAATCAAAGGCCAACAGATTGAGTTTTTTTAGGTTGAATTTTTAATTTGAATCCTCTTCCTCCCCTTCGAGAATTATCACTCATTCCTGGTCAACCTTTTTCCCAGTAATGGCTCCCTTTGCATTTTCTCCTAGCTTTTCTCTTTATCTTTTTACCTTTTCTTTTGACCTGAAGATGCAATAACAGGTCCTGTTGATGCTATTGCACAAGAGAATAGAAAAGAACCTTTTTCGCCAAACCAGGATTTTAAGATACAAAGAACGGTGTTACAGAACAACCTTTTTTCCTTTTTCTAAGCCTTTTTCCTTTGCCGATCCAAAGGAATCGTAAATTATCAAATAAAATTACCTTCACGGTAAACGGCGAGCCCTCTACATGATGGTCAGCAAATTTAAGATTGATGATATAATATCCAGGCTCTGTGGGTTTGTAAGCGATTCTTAGAGTCCCGTCCTCATTGTCTTTGCACGATATTTCTGCTTTGCTCGGGCCCTCAATGGACAGCGACAAACCACCGTAGCCTGAGACCAGAAAACTCCATTAGAGCACTTCCGGTGAGGAAGCTCACTTCTTTTGGACGAACCTGCATTCCTCGTGTCCACGGTGAACACGTTGTCTTTGTGCGTGACACCTTCCTTGAGTGCTCCGCTCACTTTCACCTTCTTCGCGTCTCCCACTTCCTTTTCTCCCACATTGATCTTGAAGGGAGAGTTCTGTATGTGTTTCCCCATTCTCTTCACCGACACCTGGTGCTCGCCCACTTCTCGAGGAGTGAACGAGATTCCTGGAACGATGGGGTTGTTACTCAACTGCTCCACCTTCCTCCTCCCCTGTCGACCCCCCACTCACCCAGGGTTCCGTTGGGCAACCTCTTGAGGAAGCAGGGTTCTTCCAGACCGCTGGGCGCTTGGATGGTCGCATTCAGAGACCGCAGCTCTCCGTCGGAGCACTTTCCGGGGATGGAGACTTCGCTGCAGGAGCCCACAGATATCTGGTTTCGCTTTCTCCCCTCACCTAAACATATGGCCGCTAATTAAAAACGCGGAAAAGCCAACAAAATTGTTGGCAATATTAATAACCGATTCGACGAAATTAACAGCTGCTCATTATTTTTCATATTACACAATTCTGTGGTTGGTAAAAATAGTAGATATTCTTTGGCGGATGTCGTACCGGTTATTTTGGCACTGTAAGGGCTTCCTTTGATGTGCTTGTCCGCGAATTTCACCGAAATCTTATACTCCCCGGGAGCGGTCGGCAAGTAGGACACGGAGACGGTGTCGTCCTTGTTGTCGTGGCAGGAGATCTCCGCCTTGCTGGGACCCTCCACGGACATGGTCAGCCCTCCGGCACCCGCACCCTTTGTGTAGATAGTGAAGTTCGAGGGCTCACCGCAGACGCCGTGCGACAGCCCGGGGCCATAGGCCGTCACGTAGCCGCTGCTGATGGAGTCCACGTAGAATTTGAAGGGGGACCCTGTGGCGAAACGAACAGTATTTGTCTGGTGCTTTGCGCCCTCAACCCGTTGATTGGACTGCCACTCACCCTGGACGTGTTCGCCATTGTATTTGATGTGAAGCTCATGAAGGCCTTCTTCTTTCGGTCCGTAATTAACGCTCACTGTCCCGTCCCTGTTGTCCTCAATGATTGGCTTGTCCACGTTTCCACTCGGCATTTTCACTTCGGCTGCAAACCAACCCATGTGTCACGTTAGTATTTCATTTTGGGCCCGCGAGAGTGCATTAGTAGAAGCGACTCCATTTTTGTTTCCGTTTTGTTATGAGAAGGCCGCCTTTATTACTTTTATTTTGTATAATTTTAATTATACAAACAGCCATCTTCATAAATTAGAACTAATTTAAAAAGGACCAAATTGGAAGGCGTATGGAAACGATGTCAATGCACAATCCTCAGCTTTGAGTCGATGTGGGGTTTGATGTCACTGAAATATTCCAACGATCAGTTCTGGTCGATTTCAGACAAAAATAACAAAAAATATTTTATTACTTGGTTTTTGGGCGCAGAGTTTGGGCATCACACGAAGTAAAAGCGATTCTTTCATTGCAAACAGGAAATAATGAAAAAACTGGCGAAGGGAAACCGCATTACTTTTGAGATCGAAAATATTGTGTCACAATCGTTAAAGAGTTTCATCATAAATTCAAACCGAATTGCTTTCTCGCATCAGCTCGTTAATTATGTTTTTAACGTTTTCCAAGTCGCCTTCAGCGTTTTTTTAATTTTTTAAGCGAGAAAAACAAAACTTAGTTTTGCCCTCCCAGGATTCCAATTCCACGTACTTCTCGGGTGCTTAGGGTTAATTTGGATGGAAGAGAAAGGGTTTGCCCTGGGGAACAACCGAAGGAGCACAGAGGGAAGGAACACGTGCCACGGCAACACCACATAAACCTTACCTCAGTCTTCGTTAAGGCAGTTCGGTGCAGAAGATGCTTGTCAAACACATTGTTAGTGTACTGAAAAACTACTCAAAACCAACTACATGTGGATTTGTTACCTTTGAAAACTTCGAAATACAAGTTAGAATAAAAAGTAAGAGGAGTAAAGTCTAGCCGGGAGATACTCTGCTGGTCCCGATCGACCACGACAGCCGCCTCGCTGGCCGCGTACAGGATCGGGCGTCCTTCCCTTCTTAACTCGCTCACGGTCACGCACTTGGGCATGTACCGGTAAAACTCGGAGTACTCCTCCCATGTGGCCTGGGGTATACCATTCGAGTTCCAGGCGAACATCCTCGTCGGCCAGTGCGAGCCACTTAACACGAACACGGCATCTCGAGCACTGACACACTCCTCTGCTTCGCTCCCCTTCCGGTGCTACGCCCCCCCACCTCTCCTGCCACATTCGCCCCCACGGACCCCTCCCAAGGCCACTCAGGACCGAATCACTCATTCAGCTAAATCTAGAACGGTCATAATGACATTTTCAGCTTTTCAATCTCATTAAAATAGTTTTAAGGTATTTTTCTCTCATTTCTCTGTTTCTCCTTCCCTTTTGCTTGCTCTTTCTTTCATTTCTTTTTTATTCTACATTTCTAATTTTTTCCTTTTCTTTTTTCCTGAACCTTTCCCCCTTACTCCCTCAGTTTCTTCAAATTATTTAATTTAATTTAATTCTTTAAATGAAAATTAGGGAAAATTCCCAAAAAAACGATTCTCATTTCATATCATTTACCAAATTTCGGAAATTATAGGAATTGACCGATCCAATTAACAATCGCCCCTCGACCTCTTTTGCAATTCCTCGGCCTCAGACTTTTGGAGGATTGACTCGGGCCAATTTCTGGGCCGGGAGAATTTCGAATTCTTCCTCGACATGTACAGCTCAAAGAATAAATCACATTTATCAGACACTGAAGTGGGCCTGCAGGAAAAATCTTTGATAATTCCAACTGACAGTGTCAGAATAATAAGTGACACTGACGTTGGCCGGGATTTGCGGCCACTTGGCAAAACACTAATCGCACATACTCGTGGGTGACCCATCTCGCTTTGTATATTAATATACATGTATACGATATTAATACTTGACGACGTAAGTGCATTCCGAACTGTCTGAGAGCTTTCGGATCCCATTAGAACTTGCAGTTTCGCACTTGGTTCGACCCAAACCGAAATAAATCTCTCGAATAAAAATAATAATTAAAGCGAACGAAGGGATGCGAGCGGCGATGCTGGGTCACATCGATGCCGTTAAATATAGAAGGCAGGACCCGAATTTATTGCAGAGGAGAAAAAAACACCTGGGGCCCCATCTTGCAACTGCTCCTTACTAAAAACTCATTTGTCAAAGTCATTCCCTATAATATTTTGCTGTAATTACAAATTTTGAAAACTGGCAACTCGACTCAAAAAAATATTTTTCATTTCATTTAACGGTGGGTGGGGAGGCGAGAACGGGAGAAATATAATATTTAGAAAACTGCTACAATTTTTTTTTCTAATGAAAGCATTTCGAAGTTTTCTCATGTTTGTATCTAACCATTGAGACGTTATGTTATATTTTGAAGGCAATGTAACAATAACAAAAAGGTTCAATACATTTAGATAAACAAAGGAAAACTTGCTGAACAAAGCATCCACCAATTTGAGATTTGGTTTGATGCAGGTGAGGGGAGGGCGGTGGGAAAAGGAATGCAGATAAGAATTTGGGAACGGAAGCCGGAACCCGAATGCTAATGAGTCAGCTCTTGGCGCCGAGAAAGCTGGGGAGGAAGGGGGTAATTAGCATGGGATTTGAGCCTGTGGCCAACTCCCGCACCGATCATTCATTTTCTCACTCATCCACCCTGTTGGACAGATTCTGACTAGAAAGCAGCCTCTTTGATTAGTTTGTGATTAATACATGAGTCGTGCTCTCTCAGCATTCTTCGCTGCGGTGTCGAATGGGTAAATTAAAGAATAAGTCGTCAGCTGTGTGAGCACAACGTCCAACGCGAAGACAAATGAACCCGCGTAATCAATCATGTGAGAATATAAAAAGAAAAAGAGTTGAGCGAGACTTCGAGGCGGCCAACAGACCAGAAAAGCTTTAATTACTCCCGAAACAAAATTCCGTTTCCACACCGGCTTTTTATAGTAAATTAGCCGTAAGCCACGCCTCATTATATTAACTTCATCTAATAAATAAATTCTCATCAATGCCAGCAACTGTCGAACTGTGCAAAATTTCCCCGCCGTGAATCAACGGCTCTTTTTATAGCAGCGCATCCTTTTGCTGTCGGCTCTCGCAACTGCGTTCCTCCACTTCTTCGCACGCACATCAAGCAGCGCTGTCGCCAACTTTCTCGACAGCATCATTAGTTGGACGCACCCCCGTCGATGAAAAGTGAGAGCGGCGAAAGCACCGACAGCTTCGGCGCCACTTAAGGCCCGCCTTATTGCTCGATGAAATATAATCGTGAAATCAGCGAATTGACTGCTGACTTTCATTAATTCGTTGGAGAAGTGGAGCTTTTCCCCCTTCGAAGGGACGTGAAAACTTACCAGTGACGTGTCCTCCGGTCGAGGGCAGAGGGATGTTGTTAAGCTCTACTTGTCTGAAGTGCTTTTTGCTCGAGGAAGTTCTCCTGCTCTCGTGAGTTTCTGTCAGCTGGGATTTGGAGTAAGCCTCCTCCGATTCGGCCTGAAAGCAGAAGTGAGGGAATGAGCGAGTTCCGGAACGGCAGAGGCGGCAGAGTGTGAACTGATGGCTCATTAATGAGGAGAGCGGCGAGAGTCAGCGATCGGAGCAATTAGCGGAAGAACAAAAGGAAGATTTCTTTGCTGACGGGACCGCAGAACAATGCCAAACTCTAATAAGCCAAACGTGAAACTGATCTGGCTGTGAGCGGCTGTCAGTCAAATCGTTTTAAATCTTTTAAATAACTTCTTTGATTATTTTCAGAGCCACTCGAACTCTTTGTTATGTTGGGATCAAAGTCCGATAGAAAACTTTGTTTATTTCCGGAAAATTCATTATTCAGAAAGAAAACGAAAGAAGACAGGAGCCTTCCGGGTTCCTGCTAATTCATACTGCCAAAGACTAATTGTTGCAATTATTCACTATTGATAAAAAGAATGCCTAAATAATAATACACCTTTTAATGTGATTGTATTTAATTAAGGGGACGCAAAGTAAAGTCATACTTCACTTCTTAATAATTGAATATTAGACCTCTTTTGCAATTTGGAAATGGAGAGTTATATATCAAAAGTCGGGGAACTCTCAAACACACTTAAACATCAATTAAGCAAAGAATATTTAAAGCAGATTGGAAAGAATTTTAAAAAAGCGGTATTACTTTCCAATCTCACAAATAGGATTGAAATGAGCTCTATAAAATGACCCAGAGTCAATAATAATAGAAATAGCGATAGCAAAATAAATTGGAATATTTATAGTCGTCAGTTAGAAACAAAGAAATGATGAGGAACCAATTGGATGAATGGAATTAAGGGTTGAATGAGTTTCTTCCAAGTAACGCTAAAATGCAGATAGACTGTGTCATCTCGTTTACGCTCATTTCAACAGTCGTGTTTTTCTTTCTGTGCCTTATTTATGCCCAAAAATACTCTTTCATTTTCCACTTTGTTCTTTATTTTATTTTGTTTTTTTTCTTTATTTTTATTCTTCTATCTTTTTCCATCTGTGCACTTTGCTTATTTATTTATTATTCTCAATTACAAATTAAATTGTTGCGTATAATTTTATAAAAATTCTTCAATTCAGAATTAGTTATTTCCTGTTTATTTATTAGAAAGAGAAACATGTTGACGAAAAGTCATGTGCTTTTCAAAATATAATCCCATGGGACACAAAAACGGCATCGCGACCACCTCCTAACTGAGGCTCATCATCACATGTCTTTTTCGAGCATTTGGCACCGGACGTAACACCGTATCAATAAAATCTCCACGAACCGCTGGCTTCGACAGCAGATTCCTGTTCGCCTCGAGGCTCCTCCTGCCAAAACCAAAAACTATACCCGAGTGCATTTCCTCTGCTTCGAAACTTTTTAATGAGTTTCTTCTTTAAATTACCTCATTGTGAAACGATTCTGCTATTTTTTGTTTGGACGCCAAACTGATTAAACGCTTTTCCGCCTTCTTTTATTTTTAAGTGTTCATTTATTTATTCATACGTATTCACTTTGAATTCAAAGAAGAAAACAGGATGGAAAGGAGAGAGAAGGAAAAATATAGAAGGAAGTATATAAAATATATAAAAAAATGTACATATAAAAGAATTAAAAAATAGAGATAGAAACTGAAAATGAAAAAATGTAAGAAATGCAGAATGTATAAATTTGAGAACTCTGTAGCTGTTAAGCTGAAAGAAAAAAGCGAAGATAACTATGTGAAAACTGAAGGAGAAAGTAGAAGAAAAAAGTGTACTACAAATTAATTAAAAGGATCAAAATAGGCCATTTTCAATAAAGGAAGAACATTCCAGTGGCCATTTCGATTTCGAGTGGCCATATTGGACAGAACAGAAATAAACAGAATTCAGTAGAAAACATGAGCTGATGGAATTATGTAACTGTTTGTAGTATGTATGCAATTAAAATTTAGAACACAACCAATTTAAACAGAGATTTGGCAGATGGCCTAACCTTTATTTTTCGCTTCCCTCTCCTCGAGTTCAAGGCCTTTGTGGAAAAAGTTTTCGAGGGTTGAGTCATTTCTGGGAGAAAAATTAATTAAATTCGCTGCTCTCCAGATGAGAACATTCAAGCCTGCAACGCCTACAAATATCTCCCTGAAAAGCACCACATAAGCACAACTTCGTGCATGCGCAACCAAAAAGCAAATGTAAATTGTGAAAAATCGAGACAGCTGTGTTAGAAATGCAGTGTTAGAAGCAACAAGTTGCTTTCATTAACAATAGGAAGTATAAGTGAGAAAGGAAGCAAAAGAAAAGATGAGAATGGAACAACTACGAGTTCGCCTTTCGGGCTGAACAAAATCGCCCTCATGTGGGACGGTGGGTCGGGAGGAAAAAGAAAAGACTGGGAATGTCACCAGAAACCAGTGACACTCTTCATAATTTAATAATTAAAAAAAATGAGAGGAGGCGGAGACAGAGGTCTCCACCGGGTGGGCCTTAACCTACCTTCCACTTCGGTCACACAACCCCACGTGGTGCAACGAATTGAGAACTTTTTCGGACTCGCGCGCACTCCGGCAGACTGAAAAGTGCCAAAAGAGCCCTACGAAAGCTTTTTTGAGCTACTCAAGCGCCGTTCGATACACAACTAGCCGAGACAATCGCGACGCCCACTCTGGCCCCGCTGCAGGGGCGAACCCAAAGCGAGCGCGTGTCAACACTCACACTGCTGTGCGTGGTGCCCACGCAGTAACTTCGCTAACCGCAGAAGAGTCAAATTACTTCCCGCCAATTGTTTCTGTTAACCTTCGGCCACAGTCTTTTTATTTTCACTAAAATATCCATTTAACATTGAATTTCCCAGGGGTCCGCCATATAATATACGCGACCACAAACCACTGCCGGTTACTGGAGTACCCATTTCGTGTTACTCATTTACAGTTATCTCACTCTGAGAACAGAAAATTCTTCTTACGCTTGGGAAACCTAAATCTCTTACTAAGTAAAAAAATATTTATTTGGAATTAGGGCAAAGCGGCCGAAAAAAGGAATAAAAAAAGGAAAACCGGAAAACATAAAAGCAAAAGAAAGGAAACGTAAAGAAAATATGGAAAGGGAATATGAGAAAAGAAAAAAATGAAGAGAAAAAAAGAAAAAGAGAGAAATGCAGGGAAAAAGAATAAAAAAACCAAAAAGAAGAAAATGAAAAAAAAATAAAAATTGAAAGGAAAAGCAGTAAAAAGTGTTAACAAAGATAAAAAGGAGAAAAAGAGGAAAAAGTGGAAAGCACTTAAAAAGAAAGCAGAGAAAGGGTAAAAGCATGGAAAAATGGATAAAAGAGGGGAATGAGTAAAACAGAAACAATTTAAAAAGGAAATACGTATCTCACAATCCTTAATGAGACGCTTCATTGCGTACGTATTAAAAAAGCCAAAGCAAATCGGAGCCACTGAGAAAGGTGACAGGGGGATGGTGAGGGAGGGGGATGGTGAGGGAAACGCAATGCTTCGGCCTCACATTCCACAGCCTTGGATTCTTTCCAATAATGAGAACTGAATCTCCGCATTAAATTATTTTCAAATCACATTTTATTAACTTCTCTGCCGGAGCCCTTTCAGAATGTCGCACTTGCTCGTTCCTTGACAATTACAAAATTAATTAATAACCGGAGCGTAATTAGGATTGGTTATCAGAGCCTCTTTCAAAGAACTGGCCGAAATTGAACAAAACCTCAAGGCATGACTTACCGTGAATGTGTAAAAACCTTCAGGCACAGGTTGGCCACCGAATTTCACACTTATGGTGTAATCCCCGGCATGCTGGACGGTATAGTAAATCCTGAATGTGCCATCCCCGTTGTCTTCAATATCTATGTCTAGATCACTGAGAAATAATACAAAAAAATAAGCTTGGAGTAAACATGGAAAAATTTTCTTCTTTCCTTTCCCCCTTTTTGAACTAGTGGTACAGACCGACCGCAGCATAGAATGGGAGACAGAAAGGAGATTACCTTCCAGAGGTAGAGCGTATCCTGCAGGTGACGGCGCCATAGCCAGCATTCTTGGCGTTAACAGTGATGCAGTACTCTTCGCCACTGGCCAGGTTTCTTTGTATGCCTTCCGTGATCCTGCACTTTTCGGCCTGAAAAATCATTCGCCTGTGTTCCCTCAGTTCCCTTTTTTTATAAATACTAATACTCCAGTACTCACATTTCCTGTGGCGACAGCCTGAACGGTGACGGGAGAAAATGGCACCTCCTTTCCGCCGTACTTAACATTAATTTTGTATTTGCCGCAGTCATCGGGAGTGAACATGGCCTTGAATACGCCGCCTCCTTTATCTATTACTTTGACTTTCTTCGGGTTGCCGTCGGGTCCCTGAAGAGCGATACCAAATCACTTTTATTTCCAACGTAAAAAGGGGATAAAGAGAAAAGAAAAGCGACAAGTGGCAAAATGAAAAAAGAACCAAACTTGAAACAACAAAGGAGAAAAGAGGAGATAAGACTTAAGTGTAAACACCAAATTGTCAACGAGATGAATAAAGCCACTGTTCAGTTACTAACCAAAACTTGAACTTGCAGATCCCCGTATCCAGCATTTGAGGCGTCGATGGTGAATTCTGTGGGAATGGATGCCGGGATACCCTTACTGGAGATGCCTGGCCCTTCCAGCTTCACCTTCTCGGGCTCCACTTTGGGAAGGACTTTCATTTGGAAAGGACTGTTGGAAGAACCAAACAATTAGTTCAACACACAATTCCATCTTAGAAAGATTCGAATGCGGCACCTGTTCGGAATATCTTTATTGTCGTAGGTTATCCTGGCCTTGAGGTTGGATCCCTCCGAAGGTGGTACATAAGTCACGTCGTAGGTCCCGTCTCCGTTGTCCCTCACCTCTGGTTTTTGGAGCAAAGATCCTGCGACAGAGACAGGTTTCTCAATCTGGCTCAAGCAGCCCTACAAAGCGATGCAACAGTGAAATTACCCCGGTCCGAAGTGATGTTCACCCCCATGGGAGCCTTCCCGGATTTGGATGCATCCACGGTGAAAGTCGAGGGAACTCCGCTCCTGCATTTCTCGGGCTCCAGGCCAGGGCCAAAAGCGCTGACCAGTGCAGCATCTACCGGTCTATCTACGGTCACCTGAATTTAAATAGAACCAATGGAATAAAATATTCTTGGCAGATCAACAGCAGACATTGCGAGACCTACAGAAAAAGGCGAGCCGGTTATGTGTTGATCTGCAAATTTAATGCTGACGTCGTAATCTCCGGGCTCTGTGGGGATGTACTCTACGGCGCAGGAACCGTCTCTGTTGTCTTTGCACACGACCTTCGCTTCGGATGGGCCCTCTATGGTCAGTCCTAACCCTCCGGTGCCGGCACCTTAAGCGAAATTACACGTTCAGCCAAGAGTCCGCCTAAAGGCATCGCTTGCGTGCAGAAGCTCACCTTTTGTCTCGACGGTGAACACGTTTGGTCTGTTGGTGACGCCCCTCTCTAAACCAGGTCCAAAGGCACGACATTTCTTGGGGTTGCATCCCCGTTGGACGTTCACTACGAAGGGTGAACCTGGTATGGGAGCGCCGTCGTAAAAGATGTCGATGGTATGCCGACCTAAACAATATCCGTATACAATGAGATTATGTGTAAGAAGAATATTGTTCTCGTAATATTTTTGTATCCTCTAACAATGTATATTATTTGAAATCTCTGAATGATTATTACCTTCCTCAAAAGGAGTGTAGCTCACTTTATAAGTTCCATCAGCAAGTGGCGTGACCAAATTTTCAGTTCTGTCGCCAGAAGGGTTTGTTATTTTGCAAGTGACTTTACCGTCGTCGCTGTTGGAGATGGCCCTCGAGTCCACAACAAAATCCGTTGGCGAATCGACATACACACCTGACAAGTCGAAGCAAATGATTATTTATTTGAAAGAGTTTGGATGAAAGAAGCGCTACAAGGTGGGACCATTTATTTATGTGATCATGTGCAGCTTGGAATTTTATAATGTTATCTCATCAAAAAATAGCTGCGTCTCCTTAAAATGAGTATATTATTATATACTCTAATAAACTATTTCACCAAACTTTAATTTAAAACATACAGAATTTAACTCTGGAAGTGGCTGAGATGAAAAAGGCACCCGAATATTTCTGAAGAAGTTTTCTTTTGAGTATGGCCATGGTCCCGCAGGAGGGTTTAAACAAATCCGAGATTAATAAATAAAATAAATAAAACACAAACAAACAATCATCACTTAAAACGAAAAAACAAAATCACAAACATCCAACGAAAGCAACGCCTCATGCTCAAAAGTAAATATTGTTAATATTGATGCATGTCCAGGCGAGTTCATTTCGGCGAAATTCACTAGCGCTTCAAACGGTGATTCCCCTAATCCTGAAAAACGTCTTTTTGCCCCATCGACCTGTTGCCCCCGCGGGGCAGTGGCGAAGGACGGCTGCGGAGGAAACCCACGAAAACAAAAGCGGCAGACAAACACTCCAAACCAGTCAGTGTGAACATCCCAGACGATAAACACAATGTTAGTGTTAATGCTCTCACGCAAAGCAAACACTAAAAGTACCCTGATACTGAATTCCGTTTCCGGAAACTTTAATCCGTTTCAGATCGAGTTCCGGCACAATGATGGCCTGAAAAGGGGATCCGGGAATGTGTTCGTCGTTGAAAGTGATGTTGATGGTGTAATCCCCGGACTCGGTGGGCAGGTAGGCGACAGAACAGGTCCCGTCTCCGTTATCGCGACAGTTAATGGCGGCCTCGCAAGGGCCCTCGACAGTCACTCCCAGCCCCCCCTGGCCTGCCCCCCTGGTGTCTATCATGAACTCGGCGGGGTTCCTGGCCACTCCCCTCTCCAGGCCGGGCCCCGTCGCGGTCACCTTGGAGGAGTCGCTTCCGTACATGCAGGTGAAGCAGTACGGGGCGGGGGATATGGGCTCCCCTCCGAAGGATATGCTCAGGAAGTATTCGCCTATTTCGGTGGGGGTGAAATTGACCAGGTAGCCCTCTTGGGTGGGCATGACGTGGGCTTTAACTCTGTTTCCGGAAGGGCTGGTGATTGCGATGGCGAACTCTGCGTTTCCGGCCCCTTGGGTGACTACTCTAAATTGCTGCAGGCTGTTGACGGGAGCGGCTGTTTCAAAATACTTTTCTCAGTCAGTACTCTCATACAAAACGGTTTTGCCTCTACTCTCCGTATATTTCTACCTCTTCTTACTGTTTATTACGCTCCTGCACGCCTAATAGATGCCACTCACTATGTATTTTGTTTCCCCTATTATTTCGTTTTTGCCAAACGTACCAAATAATTCTTTAATCCGTTATTAATCGCACACTTAAGGGTCTACGCATAAACATAAATAATTTCAAGTTATAATGACCGAAGGTTTTAGAGCTTTTAGAGCACTTTGCACTCTTCATTTTGGCGGTTTTTTTCGGTAAATTTGGCTTACTCGAATCTTATTCAGGCGAGTGTTAATGTAAACAAGCCTTAATTCAGGACTCAAAATGGCCAATCTAATGTAAATTAGCTTTTATAACCTTGAGGTTTTATGTTTCAGGGCAGTGAAGCATAGCCCGCGAGAAAAAACTTTTATTCCGTCTTAATGTACCATAGTACCTGATTTTTATTAGCCTAAAAACTGGCCGAAAAGCCTCGTCATGAGTTGGTTTCTTTATAGTTTCTAATAGATTTTATCTTTCGTACAGTAATTAAAATTTAGAGAAGAGCATTTACTGTGACCTAACTAAAACAGGTTTAAATATTTAGATCGAGTCATTAGTGACTTTTTTAGCAGTTAATAGATTCTGTTCTTTGTATTCAACCGTTGTCATAAATGTTTTAATAATATAAATGAAGGTTTTGCTAATCTTTTATACTGCAAGTTTTGTTAAACCTTTTTTATGAAATAAGGAGTCAATAATTATGCAATCATCAAGTTGGCGAAGTTCTGGGTAATTACTAATAACTAATCTTAAATGCAAAACGATGAGAGAACAACAGAACAACAGAAAGGTGTCTGACTAAGGTTACTTATGACTCGAGCTAACAGTTCTCCATATGTGCAGAATAAAAATATTTCGAAATCTTACTTCGTTCCAGCCCCTCGACTTTGATTTTGGAGACGTCCACATGAGGTGAAACCTGGATTTTGATGGGACTCTGGCGAACCTGAACCCCTCCGTAAAACGTGGTCAAAGTATAGGTTCCAGGTTGAGGCGGTGTGAATTCCGCCACGTAAATTCCATTGCCCACTTCGCTCACTTTGAGAGGCACTTCCATTTTCCTGTCGTTGACCAGAGACACGTGAAGGTCACCTGAAAACAAATACAGTTTTGACCATCGATCCATGTGAAATTCACTTGTGCCAACGAAAAACACGAACCTACACCACCGTCGCCACAGTCGACGGTGAAATGGGTGGGCACGTTGCTCTTCACTCCTTTTTCAACTCCGGGACCGAAAATCCGAACCTTTTCCGCATTAACAGGTTCACTCACGTTCACTCTGAAAGGGCTGTTCTTCACAGCCACTCCGCCATAATTCACCTGAAAATTCAGAAAAAGCAAATCATGAAATCTGATTGAAATTAATCGAATTGACGACCGTTGGAGATTCGAGTTCGGCTGGCGATTCTCGGAATCAATCGACAGTTCCTGGAATTGCTGACGTCACGCAACCGACGGTTGAATTCTGCAATTCCAATGGCCGTTCAACGGTTTTTTGAATTCATTATTATTTTAATTAATTGTTAAAGTGGAGTGAACTGATTGTTTGAAATCTGCAATTTCCGACAGCCAGATAACAGCACTTCCACTGTCCTCTCTAGCAGGTCGAACGTGCACACTTACCTGAACAGCATGCTTTGAACCTCTGCTGGGAGTGTAGTTGCACATATAAGTGCCGTCCCCGTTGTCGACGAGGGAAATGTCCAACTCGTTGCAATTTCCATCCAAAACCTGAACATTTAAAGGTGCGTTTCCAGCTCTTCTCGTGTCAATTTTGAAGTAAGTCGGTTTCCCGGATAAAACTCCATTTTCTTGAATGCCGGGTCCCGAACATTCCACCTGGATCAAGGCAAACACGGACATGTCAGAACCAGGGCTGCTTTCTTCATCCGAGAGGAACCGAAATGGCTGAAGTTACCTTATCGGGGAAGTAATCGGCAGCAGGAAGTATGTCGGCGATGTAAGGAGATTTGGGTATGTCCTCGTTATCACAGAGGATATGGACTGCATACTCTCCGGGAGCTGTTGGGAAGTATCGGACATCGGCAGACCCATCTCCGTTGTCCTGGCAGTCTATTCTCGCCTGAGAGGGACCTTCAATGCTGAATCCTATTTGAAAGAAAGTTTCGTAAGTTTTCATTTGCACACACGTTTTATAACTCGGCAATGAAGGGCAAGAAGAAAAAGAATAAAAAAGAAAAGGAGGAAAAGACATAAAAATTGAAATAAATGTAGGGATTTAAAAGGGTTAAGGCAAATATTATGCAGTGGTCATTTTGGCTCCTTCCGGGCTTAAATCAATGCTTGAGTACCTAAGGCACCGGTTTCTCCATTGGTTTCGACCGTGAACAAAGCCGGATGTCCTACAACACCGCCTGTCAAACCCGGCCCGTAAGCTCTAATCTTGGTGTCTTTGTAGGGCGCAACGTTAACTTCGAAGGGTGACCGGGGAACTTCTTGTCCGGCAAAGGAAACCATCACTATGTGCCGGCCCTCCTTTCTCGGGTTGTATGTTGCCTCGTAGGTCGACCCATCCACTCTTTGGAGTTTCACGGGTTCGTTAACTCCCCCTGAAAGAAAGCCGTCCTGATTCGGTCTCTGAAGTCCTTTATTGAACCTAAACGACCCCTCAGTGACTGCCTCTTACCTGGGCCGATAACTCTAACTTCGGGGGTTCCTTCGCCTGCTCCCTCTGTGTAGATCCTAAAATCGGCTGTGCTTTTCACGCGCACTCCAGATGGCTGAACACCACGCCCGGCAACCCTCACTTTCTTCGCATCGGAAACTGAACGACAAAAGATTTAGTTGGTTTCTGCAGAGGAACTGGTGTCATTGCTTAGGCGAATGACCAACCTGGAGATATTCTAACGCCATAGGGACTGTGTGGAATGGGCTGGCCGGCGAAAAACACATTCACAGAATGCATTCCGACAGAGTTGGCCATGTACTCGCACCGCCACAGATCCGGGGAAATTTGTCGCACTTTCACGGGCACCGTGTGCTTGTGACCGGCTGGATCGAGCACGATGACTTCGGGCACTCCTTTCTCGGCATCTATTGAAGGTACAATTGTTAATGACACTCAATTTAGAGATCTTTTTTATGCCACTGCTAATCGTTAATAAATAATGGCAACCTTTTGTCGAAACGTCAAAGTACAGGGGACGATGGACGGTGTTGCCTTCGGGACTGAGACCAGGACCGAATGCCGTCACCTTCGAAGGATCACCAGGCCGACCTTCGACCGCGACATTGTATGGAGACTTGGGAATCTCTCTCCCACCGTACCTGACCGAAACTTTGTGGTTCCCCTCGATACGAGGAGTGTAAGACACGCTGTAGGTCAGATTTCTGTCGTTGTTAAATCTAATGTCCACCTGCAATCAGACTCCGTTTAATATATTTCCCATCATTAAGAGAATTGAATCCATTTGTCGATCACTTACGGGTTCCTGCTGACCTCGAGGGTTCGTGACGGATACTTCGACTTGTCCTTTTCCCGCAGAAAATGTTTCCACTGTGAAATTGGCGGGAGCTCCCACTACTGGTCCGCGAGGCTCTATCCCAGGTCCATAGGCTCTTACTCTAACAACATAAGGTTTAGTGTAGTCAAACAGTAAGTCAGCAATTTTGAAGGAAATACTCGGGGAAATTTACAAAAGGGAGGATGCATCCATGGGCAGATATTTCGATTTTTTAGGGAAGCCATGGCTTTGATAAATAGTACAACTGCGCATGCGGGGTTCAATACAAAGTGTCCTGGAAGTCTAATTTTGCTGATGGAATGGTCGAAAAGTGCGAAAAAACTTTAAAAATTTGGCTTGGACTTCTCTCCCCTGCTATGAGGCACATTTAGAACATTCCAGTCGCGCAAATCAACAACCAACAAAATGAAAATAACATCGCATTAGTATAACGTGGAAGACGAGCATTGTCGAGTCAGAGAGACAACATCGACCACGCAACGACGAAAAGCAAAAAAACTCGGTACAAATGGCAAACATTAGAACGGCCCAAGGGGTCATTTTGACCGTTAACAAAGCGTCCTGCCGCTCTTTTTAACATTTTTCGACCTTCTTAAAAGAGGGAGAAAAGGGAGTTTTTATAATTATATTGTATTATATGTGAAGCATGTCAGGGTTAAAAGATGAAAAAATATAATTTGACCCCTCCAGGCCATTCCACTGTCACGTCCTTTGCGCCAATCGAACCTCACAGCTCTGAGTTTAACACTAGCGACACTTACATCTTACCCATGAAGAGGAAGACTACTCACCTGGGCGGAGGAATGCTGGCACCCCGAAAACAGAATAAAAAATTCGTCAGTGACTCAAAGACTAACACAAAGTGCCTACTCAAACGATGGCCTTATCATCGCCAGCACTGATAAATGCTCCGACCCCCCCAACCGGAAATGACTGCAGAACAGTTAGGGCAGACTCACCTGTTGGGACTGGTCCTCGGCCTGAGTGGGGCGCCAGGCTTGAGTTTTGCATTCGGATACTGGGAAAGGTAAGTCATCATGGACAACTCATCCATGTTTGGACTGACTAATTCTTCCGGTTTGATCAACTGCATACAAAAGGATTCATTTTATTACAACCTGGGAAATTATTTTTACAATTGCTAATTCTAAATAATCAGCTGTTGTGGAAAGCTTTAACTGAATATTGGGCCACATCATAAGCACACTTTGCCGAATTTCTGGTCTTCGACCCGGCCCAAAGAGTTTTCATTTACCTGACGAACATTGAGCCAATCGTCGGCCAAGCCCATGGCCTCGGATGCATTTTGCAGGGCGTCTTTGGGGTCCCAGTCCTGCCAGTCGGGGCAGAGACCGGGAGCGACAGCATCGACCAAAGCTCCGACAGCTTTTCCGTCGTTCCAGTCGGTGGTGAAGTTGTTTATCGGCAAATCGTGAACTTTGCTTTGGATCCAATGAAGAAGCCTGAAGATAAAAACAAACCCTTTTATTGAGCTTTTTGACAAAGTAAATCAACCTGCTGTTTTGTTAGCTCATTTTCCACTCAACTGGACAAAAACAATCAAATTCTGCACTTGGAGAAATAAAATTACTGCATTTCCTTTGCTTTTTCTATCTCCGATGCCCGCAGGGAATTAAAACCACTGCTCTCTTAAGATGATAAAAATGGAAAAAAGGGGGAAAAGAAAAGAGCAAAAAAGGTAATGTATGTTAAACGGCGGAAAAGCTCATTATCATTTTGAGGCACAAAGCGATGGAAAGGATTTTTCGCAAAACGTATTTATGCCAAAGCTCACGAATTTTGACTTTTTTGGTTTTGTTCATGGAAATTTAGTTTCCTCCAATGGTTGACGAATACCTTTGTTTGGGGGTCGCTCCTTTGTCTCCATTTACAACGTCCTCCTCGCCATCCCATATGGGCATGGATATCGAATAGTGTAGAATTAGGGTCCATATCAATCCGAGAATTAGTTTCAGTTTGCAGTCGACTATGTCCGTCGAGTCTGAAAGAAAAGAGGGATCGCTTTTAAGACTCTTTACTGTTAAGGCTTCTGCGAACGGCACTCAAGTCCGTTAACAATGGCTGCGCATTGTTCTAAGGACCTCGTTGCCCGGTCGGATTTAGACTCACTTAATAATATTACTTTACTTTTCCAATGGAAACGTCATATTACTAAGTGAAATCACTGTTAAAAGAGAAAATGACGCAACTTTTGTTGAATGCGTCGACAGGTAAGCAGCGGTCGGGCCTTTTGTCTGTCCTAAAGAACAGCTTTCTCTTAGATATCCCAAAGAAACTGGCTGAGGTTCTGTGGGAAGAGAGCCACAGACATGTCCTGTCAGTGTTTCCTCCCTGGGGCAGTGGGCCAAAGGATCGGCTAAAAAGGTAATGCCAACTTTTTTCCAATCGATTCGAGACTGACATTCCGCTTTCTCTCATCCATTCCATAAATTTCAAATTTACACTGGATGAGATAAAATAAATAAATATCTATGATTAAATTATTATTTATTAATATCCACTTATTGATAATTATTTACGTGATTTATTGTATTTATATATGCCCATTTGATCTTGTTACGTGCCTACATAATTTATAAAACAATTATAACATTAATAATAATATAATATAATTAAATGTGATATGCCTTTTCCGGATAATCAATTTTCCATAACATAAAAATACAAAATGAAGTTTTCACTTTGTAGTTGTTCATTTTTCTGCAGTTCCTTCTTTTGTTCCCCAAATATTCCTCTCCCGTTTCTTTGGTCTTAACTCTGCAACCCCCTGCCAGTACCCTGCCACATTTTCTCCCCTTTTCTCCCCTTTTCTCTCCTTCTCTACTCTTACATGGGGAAAACCCCATCTAATTGATACATCTATTACTTTTCGACTTGCTATATTTCTTCCTCTTTTATTTTCTCTTTATTTTCTCTTTATTCTTCCCCAGTTCTTGTAAACATTTTTTATCTAACTCCTCTTCTACATTTGGCCTTACTTGATGTTTTAATCCAAGTACTTCTTTTGCTAATGAGCTCATTATCCTTTGCTTCTTTCTATGGCTGCTTCTATTATTCATGTAAATGCTTTCTTTGCTTTATCTTTATACTTTTATCGGTATTTTCTTAATTGTGCAACTGCTCTTTTTCCTTTGTTTGCTGTATCTTCTATGTCTTTTCCAACTGTTGTTATTACTAATTATTACATTATTACAATAAAATATTAATTATTAGGATTTAAAAATGACATTAAGACTTAGGACATAAGCCTGACTTGGTTTGCAGGGTCTAAATTCGTTGAAAAGTGAATGAACAACGAGGTCGTTATTGTTATGAACCTTCACCGCTAACAGGAAGAGTAGAAAAGCAAAAGAATGGCCAAACAAGGGGTAATCAGGTCAGGGGCTGAAAACTGTTAAACAGTCAAATAATGCATTTATTTTCAAAATAAACCACCGCGAAATATTTAAATTTTCGGATTTGATGACTCGAGAGAAATCATTTCGGGCGATCCGTGCACAAAATGCCTTTGAATCAGCACAAAATTGGGGTCGCTCCAAAAGGAAAAGTTTTCACTTCGCTGTTAACACCGGAGCGGCCAACAGTTCTTCGCCTATAAAATGAGGCTCATTTTGACCTTCTTCTCCATTCTGAGGACGACTTGGTCAATTTCTTAAAATTAAACAACTTGAAATTTTGAAAAAACACCCAGGGGTCAAAATGACCTGTCTTGGGCGCTCTAATATGAAATCATCCGTCAGAAATACAGGTTCGCCCGCTGATTTCACTTTATAGACTGGCCCTGATATTAATTGGTATTAATATTCTGGGGTTTGGCCAAGGCCCGTCAAATAACAAAAGAAGAAGGTGAGTAAAATGTGCCAAATAAAACTTTAAGAGCTTTTTATTCGTAAGTGATGCTAATCCTTATTTTAACACCAGAACGACAAAGGAAGCCATTTTGGCCATTGGGTGACTAATAAAAAGTTCCGTAGTTCTTCTGTCCTTTGTGACTTTTTTCTTCACTAAAATGGGAAATAAAAATATAAATTCCTGGTCCTGGGCCTAAGTCTTATGCTTCGAAGGTTCTGATAAAATTATCAAAATGCAAATGAATTCTTTATTAATTAGTAATCCGAGAAAACATAAAATAAGCGAAAATGAAAGCGATGAGGGCTGAGGGCTGAACGAGGTGGGCATCCAGTCCGTTTTCTGCGTACACGAACTCCGCTAAATTACAGGGCTTTCAACCTGATTTCCAAGGTCGTCCGGCTCTGCATCTCTGCACTTCATTCAAATGCAGACTGAACTTAAACACTGGTTCTCTTCTTCGCACAATTGGTGTCTTTCTCCCGACTGTTTTCACAAGAATCCCCGAGACGGTCGTCCTCTTGCAATCAGCTACGTGGCCATCGCCTGTTTCCATCCAAATTAGATCATCAGCTGAGACTCAAGGTCGTCGCTGTCTTTTAACACAGCATTGTTGCTAACACCAAAATCATGGCTTTATTCTTTTGGAAATTCCACAGGAACTGTAACACTAACAGTGTTTGCGAGCTTTTCAGACGCTATAGACGCCTTTTATATATACTGTATAATGAGGTAACGCCTCCCATAAATATTAAAACTAAATTAATTCAGAGTAAGATTGGTTTTTAATTTATTTATACATACAAGTTTTTTTACTTATTACTTTACTTTATTTTAGCATACATATAAATGGTTATTTACTTTATTTTATTTATTTACTGCTTTTACTGTTTATTTATTTGTTGTAAGTATTTATATTCATTCATTTATTTGTCATTTGAAGTCCTAAAGAATTCGAAGTAATTTTTTTACTTTCTTATCCAAAATAAATATTTTATGGCTAAAAAGTAAATTCATATTTTACGGTTATACACATATTGTTAAAGGGATATTATAAATAATAAGAAAATATTCCCGTCTTTCTGGGAATAAATTAAAAATATATTAAACATGGATGATTACCTGATTATTTGATTTTATGATCTTTTGTAAGCCCTCGAAAAAGGAAACAAAGGAACATTTATTATTTTCATTGCCAAAAAGCGAATGAATTTCTTTTATTTATTATTTATTTTGGAGCACCGCACCATTGTCTTTCGCTGCAGAAGAGGACAAAAGGAATTGCCTGTTTTCTTTACTCAGTCTACTTCCGGTGCTAAGTGTGTCACAAAAAGATTTCACTGCTATCCATTACAGGTGATGCTTCGCCAGGATTTTGCACTAAACGCGTTTCCGGGATGCGGGATTCATTCGGGCATCCTCTGCCTGCGTGACTGGTTCGTCCTTCTGTCTAATGTGGTCACGTGACAGGAAATTTCTCCCGATTAATTTCTCCCTTCCTTTCGTCTGCCTCTCCCGAAGGCTCCCTCCTTCTTATCGGGAGATAACCGCCATCGGCCACCCCCGAATCCCCGCAACCGAACCGTGACTCAAGTGTACCCGTACTTAATCGCAGACGTGAAAATTGGCAAAGCAAACATTTATTTTTTCATGCGGAGACATTGTTTTGGTAAACAAACGACTCCGACGAGGGCACGTCTCGTCGCGCTTCTAACAACATCTAAGTGCAAAATTCGGCTCAAGGCGGTTCTAAAATAAGCAGCCGACTCTCCCACGTGCTCGGAGGTGATAAAACACTGCCAAAACTGATATCGATTCCAAAACAGACTCCTGGATGTTTCGCTGACTCCTGGAGTGGGTCACTGGGACGCAAACGGCGGCCCGCGCCTGCTCTCCGCACACTCTCCCCTCCGGGGGATGAATCTGCATGGAGACTCCCTTGTCAGGGCCAACCCTTTCACAACAAATCACTTCCTTCGTGGTGCCTTAAATCAAGCGCCACTGCCATGTCAAATCCATTTTAATCTCGAGAAAATTCCGTTATTGTCGGCCATGTTGTCTGTCTCGAGGTTGAATTCGGTGAAAAGAACGAACGCTTTTCTCTTTAGCGGGAGTTTTCGGTGAATTATCGACTTGTTGCTGCTGATTCGAGAGGCAACATCGATTCAAATGCACGCTAACCGAATAATTAACCGTCGACTGATGAAAGGAAAACTAAAAAGTTTTGACCGTTTTCTCTTTCAGAGCAACAATTACACTTTTGAAATTCCCGGTTTCCGAAGTTCGGTTAGAATTCGCACGTCTTTTTAAACCGAATCCAATTCCACTTGGGTTTGTTCACTGATAAAACAAAATTAGTGCATAAAAAAGTAATTAAAGTGTAAATTATAATTATGCCGTTAAGTTTACGCGAAACGAAACACCGCCTTTTAGCAGAAGAAGCAAACAGAGGTAACACTCGAAGAGACTGAGAACTGACAGCAACAGTGAGAAAGCGGAGCACGATAGGTTAAAACTTGACAAGTACCGTCACACCAAAGGAAACTCAGGAAACTCACCGATATTGACGATCCTAATGGCTTCGTCTTCCAGAAATTTGAGCGCGACAGATACATTTTCCAGTTTCTGAGACCTGAAATTGGGTCTTTTGTTGTGTTTGGGCAGTTTCTTCCCGGACAAAACCTCGATGAGTGTGATGAGACTCAACCCGTCTGACAGATCCGTTTCCAAATTCTGGATGTGTTTGTTTACGGTTTTCAGATGCTCGTTCGCCCACCTCGTGAAAGTGTTCTGCTGTATTCGTTTCCACTGCGCGTCTTCTGCTAAATCGCGTTCCGCGGCAGACATTTCCTCATCAAAATCAGTGTGACTTCCGTCCGCAAACTCGCGTGGATCGGGGCCCACTGGCGTTCCATCATTGCCGGCCACTGACATTGTTTCGCAACGAACCTGGCGGCAGTTATTCTAACCCGATAAAGCCAGATATGGAATAAAACTTACACCGAATGCAGCACCCGTGTTTCGCTTATGAGGATATTCCCAACGGTCGTTACCTTCGCTCGATTCACAACGGCTGAGCACTGCTCTTTTTCTTCTTTGGTAAAACCCTGAAAATTTTACTTTTTCTTATTATTTTGGCTTTCTCCTTTCGAAATATCCCGGTGCATTCGAGGGCCGTTTCACTGCAAGACGCTGCACGCGGCGTCGGGCAAGCCGGGACTCAGATGATTAGCAAGACGTCAATCACTCAAAGAGGACTCCCCTCAAGTACTCCAAAATAAACGAACTTCATTGCCAACTGATTATTGGTTTAGCTCCTCCCTTCCCCCTCTAATAGGTGCGATCACTGCCCCATCGACCCCCACAGTGAAAGCCTAGGAGGACAAATCCCCTTTTCATTCACTCTTGTCCAATGGACAATACCTACCGCTCATTGCAACAACCTTGAAAGAAAAATCACTCGTTCCGAAGGAAGTAAGATAAAACTGTTAAGGGGTATTGCACCCTGCATGATTAAATAACTGCAGCCCAAGAACCTAATCTCACCCATTGTGTCACCAAAACTCCTCTCCCATTCTTCCTCTTCGTGACAATGATAAAACCACACACAATATCAGCGACCTTTTGGATTTAATAATCGCTTTCGAACCCCGAAATGATAATGCACCTCTTCATTTTATGATAGGAATTGAACCCCTTCAGTCTGAAACTTGTCCTCCTTTCTTATTTATTCTCTAATACTCAATGTGGCAGAATATATTATAAATATATTTATGAGCAACTTTTCAGCAGTTCACGATGTAATAAATAAAGGGTTAAATCCACCCCGTTCGCCAACGAACACGTTCGCCCACCTGTCATTCAACACTCTCAACATCCCCTCACATCCCCATAACTGTATAACCCCTCAGAACAAACTTTCTAGTGAATGTTCCAACATTGTTGGAACTGCTTTTGGTCCTTCCAGAGTTTGGCGGTAACTATTTGGGAAACTTTCTTTCGCTTTGGGAATCTTTTTTGAATTTCCACCACAAACTCGATGACGAACTCTGTTTGTATTGTTGCTCACGGTCTACAACTTACTTCTTTGTCCAACCTTGTTCCCATCGCAGAACCAATAGCAGTAGACCTCGACACGGCTAAGAGTAACAAAACGTTTTCGAATTTATACCAAAACCCCATAATTTTGTTTTCAATTGTTAACTGACATGTGTATTTCATCTGACGGCATTTAATGTCTACTACATTAATATATATTTTATTGTTTGAACATTATCAAGCCAGAAATTGGTTTTATATTGATATTAAAAGGAGAAATATAATAATACATTGTAATTACAGCAATTTGTAGTTTTATACTTAACGAATAACCATCATTGTTTATGTTTGCATGTTTATTTTATTTTATTTAATTTCTTTATTTTAACTATTTATTATTTTCGGACACTTATAAAAATATTGTAAAAGAAAAAGAAGTTTTTTCAGACATGTTTTTGTTAAGTTTTTATTTATTTTTCATTTTATCGATTTATTTGGTCTTATTTACACTTGTTTTATTGATTTTAGTCCGTTTTCTTTTATCAATGTTATTTATTTATAAAAACCCAGAAGGGGTCATTTTAAACCCTGGTTAAAAAACATTTAAATTTTAAAGAAACATCCCGCCGTTTTTATTAAACGATATTTAATACTTATGTACCATAACTTTTGCTTTTATTAGTTACTGCACTTTTACATTTATCTAAACTTGCCCCTTTTATAAATAATACATACTACTTTATTATATGCTTTATTTTATTTTTGAATTTTCTTCTTCTGTAAGAGAAGAGATAAGAAAAGGAAAAGAGTCGAGGAATGCGTCCGAGAGAGTAATCTAAACGAAGGCAAAAAATGTCGACGTATGTTTTGCAGATATAAAGCAAATAAAACCGATATGAGCAATTGTCAGTTATCTGTTTATTGCGTCGGAGCGCAAATGGCTGCCGACACTCATTCAGAAGATCTCTCCCGCAAACGGGACATAATTCCTGGATGCGCTGACAGCCACGCCCTTCGCAGAAAGCACCAGAAAGCACCCATATCAGGTGAAAACCAATTCACGAGAACCACTCGAAAACAAACGACCGAATAAAACAGCAACAAATATACAAACAAAGAGGCCGTCAAATAATGAAATGGAGTTTCCGCTGCAGCCCGGAAAGGAAGAATTTCAATGCGACCTACCCGATGTTCGCACTGATAACCCACTAAATCATGGCATTAAACTACTTTTTTAAAAAAAAGAAAATCTCGACTTGGCTTCCGCGAGCAAAGAATTGTGGATATTTTTCGATTCGAGCCAAAAATCGGGATCCAAAAATAGATGAACCCCCTCCGTCTATTTGATCTAATCCGAGAGGCGAGCGAAGCCACCGCTCTTCTTCTTCTCCTGCTTCCTTCTTTTCTTCTTCATCTGCTGCTGTCTGCTCCCCTGTGCCGCCATACTGTATCGCAAGACTGACCCGAACATGCAATTCTCCTTGTGCGCCACCATAATTATTCCTCTGTCGTCTTCGACCCGCAGTCGCCTTCATTTTTCAGTGCGAGATTTTAGTCCAACTCGATTTTAAAATAACGGGAGAAAGAAAGAAGATAAGCAACGTGTTTTTGTCATCATGTGACCGATTATCTTACGACTTGAATGACTTGTTCTAAAGATATTTCGGTGGAGAAGTTGACGTGCGTCTCTGTGGTTTCCCTACTGTCATCCGCAGTTGTTATCTCCCCGTGTGCGGATATGGAGTCCCCCATGATCCTATTGGAAGCTGCTTTTCTATTACTCAATTTCTTGCTTGTTTTTCCTTGAAGACTCATGAAAACTAATCATATCATACTATACCAATATATAAATCTTTCAAAAAAATTGTGTGTGTGTGTGTGTGTGTGCACACCGTTTTTGTTAAATAACCCCTTTGGCCGTTCCAGTGTCAACTCACGACGCCTTGTAAAAAGCCAACACACAATGTGTTCGACTTTTCATTCGCGAACCGTAAATGGTTTCTGACCTCCGGTTCACCTTCTGAACATTTTACTGGACATTACCCCGAGGGAGAGAGTCCGACCGTCGCCAGGAGCACCGGAACTGCAGCCGGGAACGACAATTCCCCGACAGTGGGAGGACAGCAGCCTTTTCGCTCTGTTGACTGGCTAAAGTTTTCGAAATGACGTTGAGGACGCGGTGGCAAAGTTAGAGCCAAAATTGATCCGAGTTTAGTAATACTTTCGCGGGAATTCCATATAAGTCCACTTCTCGCTCCGAACCTAATATGGACGTTGCCCGATTCGGGTCAATGTTAACACTCACGAGCGAAAACTGAGCACTGCTTCGCATTGCTTAGAGCACTGTTGGCGCCATCTGGTGGTTGGGAGGAGCACAAACTCGGGGGTTGTACGGGCTCGACATGACTCCCTGTGTGGCATAACAGAATAACATGACTGAGGGATTAGAGAAGCCCTCGAGATTCTCGAGAACCCCATGGAAGGGGCAGCGCCGCCATTAAATTAGAAGTCCTACCTGCAGACTTCTTTAGAGATGAAAGTGAGAATAACAGGTTCTGGAACAGTCCGAGGGAAAGAGAAAGAGAGAGATGAAGATGAGGAAATAGTTAAAAGGGGAATAAAGAAATAAGATATTGTGATAAGGAGATACAGAAATAAAAGGATAACGAGATGAAAAATAGGAAGATAAGGCGAGGAGATGTTGAAAAGGAGAAAAATAAAGATAATAACTTAAGATGATGAAAGAGAGATAGGGAAAGATAAGGATATAAAGAAACAAGGATACGAAATAGAAAGATAAAAAAATAAAGAGAAAAGGAGATCGGAGGTAAGGAGATATGGGGACAATTAGATAAGGAGATGAAAGAAGCGAGAAAGGTAGGGAGACAATGAAACTAAGAGATAGAATAGAGAGATAAGAAGATAAAATTGAAGAGAAAGAATTGAGATGAGATAAAGGGATATGGAGATAATTAGAAAGAGATGAGAGGGGGAAATGGGAGGAAGACAGGGAGACACAGAAATAAAAATGTAATAAAATAAATAGGGAGATAAAGTTAAAAAAGACGTTGACGTGGATAAGATAGAAAAATGAGACATAAAGGAGAATAAGGAAATAATTAGGACAAGAAGATATAAAGCTCAGGTAATAATGAGATAAAAAAGAGGAGACACAGCGAGGAGATGTAAATAAAAGGAAATAGGGAGATAAAATAAAGAAAGAAATAATTATTCCCTTTTCAGGTTCGAGCGAGTTTTCTGAACTTTGGTCAGAGATCACAAAGAGGCATTCGGCCAATGAGAAAAAAATGAACATAATACTTCAATTTTTATATTTCAGATAATAATTTTAAAATGAAAAATATTTATTACCCAAAAAGGAATTTTAAGTTATGAAAAAAAAACATTAAAACCTTAAAAATATATGTTTTCTGAAATTATAATGTGCATAAAAACAATACTCTAACATTGCGATACTTCATTAATAAAATATTACAATGGGGAGCGGCATCCGATTAAAAACATTTCTCTCACTCTCTCTCTCTCTCTCTCTTTCTCACAATTGTGCTTTCGTCGTCAACACTCAAAGAAAGAACACATTTTGAGCTGTCCTGGTGAGCGAGGGACAATCTCTACATCTTTCTTTCAGCGATGCACTTTGAAGAACAACTTCCAAAACCAACAACAACAACAAAGTAATCGATAAACTGAAAACGGTGCAATCGTTCAAATGAACGCACAGAAGCGGTACAATAAAATAACGACTGATTGTGAGCGTTGCCAAAGATATCCGAAGAAAAGCTTTCTTCTTTGGGCTATTTACATCGTGAGCAAAATAAAGCATTCATCTGAAACCACCTCTCGGCCGAAAGTCTCACCTCGTCCTGTGTCGACCAATGAGAGGTCACTTTAGGGGGTAGACAAACAAGTTTTAGTCGATAGCAGAGGAAACACTGGCTGAACCTTGCGAGGAAGTCTTTATTAGTGAACACACTGCTGACAAAGTGAAGCAACACAATATAATACCTGGGAAGTATCAGATAAGAAAGTAAGGAAATTCGGACGTGGAAACATCCAAAAACTGAAGAAAAGGGAGATAAAATCAGAAGTGAAATGCCCCTCTCGATATGTCGACAACTGAGATTGCAAAAGTTAAACATCAGACTAGATTTTAATTAAGTAATATTACTCCGTGTTATTCACCCGATCAATTCCATTAACAAAGTTTCAAAATCCTTCATATCAATAACAATACATACAATTTACATATCCCTATGATTATTAGAAAAACAAAGCTGGCAAACTGAAGGGAGAGGACCCCTAGCGCTAGCGGCAAAGATATCTGGAATGGGAGTCAATTTGACCCCCACTGACGATGTCCAGGAAGGCCTTCTTAAAGTGAAATTTGAAAAGAATTGGCGGAAATTTCAAAGAACGTTACAAAAAATTTAATTAAATTCAGGGGGTCAAAATGACCCGTCTTTGCCGTTCTGGTGTTATTCCTCTTATTGGGCTTAAATTTGTTCGTACAATTTCTCGATCGGCGAAAATTTTGGCCTATCTAAAAATAAAATGAGGGTCATTTTGACCCTTGTCGCCGTTATAGGGGATGAATTGTTAGGCTTCTTAAAATCAAAATTGTTACAGCGGAGAGTGACTTTAACACCAGAAGGGCAAATATTTCGAATGAATCTAAAATTGGGGTCATTTTGACCTCTGAAAATGAGTTAATAGGCCGCCCAAAATGAAAATTTTAATACTATGAGGACGAAATATTAAATAAAACTGAATAATTGGCAAAAATAACCAAAAAATGTTGACTCTTAAGCAAAATTTAAATTAAGTGTAAGGGTCAAATTGACCCAACTTGCGCCGCTAGTGTTAAAATCAAAATTTCAAATGAGTTGTTTTCTAATTGGAAATTTGGCGAAAAAATTAAAAAAAAATGAAAACGCCACGACAAATTAAGACAAAATTCGGGGTCAAAATGACCACCATTAATGATGGCCAAAACGAAGAATTGTCCCTTCCCGTGGATTCGCCAACTCGAAGGCCCCGTTCATTTACAGCCTCAACCAAATCTATTCAATTTGATAAAAGAAAATTACCAGTCCATCGCATCGCATCTCTTCC
The DNA here is from genome assembly GCA_028293925.1 of Brueelia nebulosa. Classification (NCBI taxonomy): domain Eukaryota; kingdom Metazoa; phylum Arthropoda; class Insecta; order Psocodea; family Philopteridae; genus Brueelia; species Brueelia nebulosa. The sequence continues at coordinate 337,572 of JAQIBA010000041.1, forward strand.
GACAGTGCAAACCAACACAACGGGCGACTCTGTTTAATTGATCAGGAGAGCGGACGAGGTGACACTGACGAGCGCAGAGGTGACCGCCCCATTCAGTACTCGCCCCCGAGGGGAACGACGGGAGGGGGCGGCGGAACCTTCTCTCCCCTCCGCACCAACAGCCTCACGGTGGGGCCGCCCTTCCGGATAATCTCGATGGCCTCCGCGTGCGTCATGTTCTTCGTGTTGATTCCGTTTATCTCGATTATCTGGTCTCCGATCTGGAAACAAACCCGCGTGCTTTACTTCCCCTGGGAAATCACCGGTGACGGAGGCGGTGACGAATGCGGTGACGAATGCGGTGACGAAGGATACCTTCAGTTTGTCGTTGATGGCCGCCGGCCCGTTTTCGGCTATCTGCAACACGTAGAGCGGCATGTTTTGGAACTCCTTTCCGCCTCTGATGCTGAAGCCGAAGCCTCTGCTGCCACGACTGAGCTCGACGGCGTGGTACTGCTCTGTCTCCAGACTGTTTCCTTCTTTGGGCGACCTCCCCGCGTAGCCGTAGCCGCGGCTTCCGTGATACTGATCGTCCTCGACACCCCCGGATTCGATCTCATCCTGAAAATTAAAATTGCATTACTGGTTACTGTATCTTACTGTACCTCACGGGCACAAGGTTTCTCGCAAACATGTTGCAAAATCTCACCCTCTGGGAGGCTGAGGCGTTGCTCGATGTGTCATCGAATGGAGGTCCAATGGTCAGCGTCACCGAAAAACCCGAATCCTTTATAAGATTGACAATGTCCCCGTGATGAAGGGAACTAATGTCTATGTGGTTCACCGCCAGGATGTGATCCCCCACGTGAAGCTGCCCGCATCGCTCCGCTGGACTTCCCTTGATGATCCTCCCTTCAAAAGAACAAACGCGGCTCGGTCATCGCAAAGCCAACCTCTGCATCCCAAACTGAAGACAAATACCTATCGTGGATCCCGATCTGTTCAGAGAGGAGATGATGACAAAGCCGAAGCCTTCGTCCTCCCTTCTCGTGACGGTCACGTGGTAGGGATAAACGGGCGGAGTGCACACTCTGCTTTGCATGTCTGGAACAGATGAAACGTTAGAGTGTGACGGGTGGCGACGGGAGGAGGCGACGGGGATGCTCATGCCGACCTTGGTGCATGGGGATTCGCCGACGTATTCCGATGGTGACCGCCCCGTTGGCCGCTGCCTTCCCCATGAGCTGCACGACGTGATGGTGAGAGGTATTGACGACGGACTGTCCATCGACGCTGAGTATTTCGTCTCCGGTGTACAGTCGACCGTCCAGATCGGCCGCACCTCCGGGTACTATGTGGCCTATTGAAACCTGCAAGAGAACCGACTCACATGAAACTGCCCCTTCACAACGATAAGAAGGTGGATAAGAAGATAGTGGATAGTGCTCTTCAAGGCCACTTGCTGAAGCAGCGGTAAGATGAGAAAGTAGAAGTATGTAAAAGATAGATAAGGAGAAATAGAGACTTAAGGGGAAAGAAAGTAATTGAAGTATCTGAAAGTGAAAAAGAAGAACCCCGGGTCTGCACTCGGGAGACCCCCGGGTGTAAAATAGTTCTCACCGTTCCTCCTACCTGTGAACCTTCTTCGGTTCCACCGACGATTCGGAACCCGAAACCGGTTTCCTGTCGCACGAGAGACACGACCGCATCCATGAATTCGTAGCCGGCGTTCCCTGGGAGAATCCTACCGGGAGAAGGCATGAGTTTCACCTGCGGCGGGTACCTGAACCCACACGAGACAACACGTGAGATTGGAAATGGAAGGCGAGTGTGTTTGTCATTGCATCATTACCTCGAAATGGGGCTGTCTTTCGCTTTGGCGGGCGCGTATCCATCCGCCACGGGATCGTGATGATAGTAACTCGGTTTGGGGTGAGGATGTCCCAGATCCGGCTTCGGGACGTGATGGGACGGATCGAAGCCCGGATATTCGTCCGCGTAGTCGTATCCCCCGTCCTCCGCGTAGCCGTTGTAGTAAACCGTCTGGGAGTAGGCGCCCCCTTGACCTTTCACTCCCCCCCCGTCCAGGCAAATTGACGAATGGTTATGGTGGTTCTCGTGGTTCATTTTGAAGTTGTCCTTCGAAAAAGACTCGCTTTTCGGATAATTTGACTCTTTTAAAAAGGGATCGTTGTTATCGAAATTATGCGCCGGTTGGTTATCGAATAAATTGGTTTTTGCGAGTCTGTCGACGATGACGAGATGGTCCTGCGACATCGGGGACAGTTTGTAGGGGTTCAGTTTGAGGTCATTTCCGCTCCAGTTGGTGTTGAGAATGGGGCCTTTGGGGCGAGTCCTGGTGTCGACGATGGGGGTCTTCGGCCTGTTGGGCATCACCTCCTTCTGCTGCGTGCTGTACAGATCGGCCGTTGGCGTTTTGCTCCGGTACAATGCGATCCCGGGGGCTTTGAGCGTGAAGTCGTTCTTCCTCGGGCGGGATTTGTTGGGCGAGCCCGACCCCCTCTGAACGGTCACCGTGGCTTCCTGATTCCTCTCGCAGTCCTTGAGAACCTGAACCACCTCGCTGTGACACATGTTCCTCACGTTCACAGTGTTGATGTTCACGAGTATATCACCCTCCATTAAATTTTTACATCTCTGTCTGTCCAATATCTTCTTCACCTTTTGTCCGTACGCGCTGTCTGCAATGGTGAACCCGAACCCCATTGGTCCTTTCACAATGGAAATCGTCAAGAACTCCGGTTTCTCGGGGATCGCGGGGGGCTCGTTGAAAAATTCATTGCGGGAGGAATCTTCCAAGAGGATGTCCGTGCTGCTCGGCCTCTGCACCTTTTTTATCTTCTCCGAGGAGCACAGATCCGGCATGGATTTCACGGAGCTGTTGAGCATGTCGTCCGAGTCGGAGCGCATGGGGGCGCCATCGACCGACGTCTCGAACAGCCCCTCCGATATCTTCCCGGAGACTTTGTCCTCCAAGTAAGTGTCCGCCTCCCTCGCGTCGGGAGCGCCCACCGCGATGGTCGTCACCACTTCCGTGTTCGGGTCGTTGGGGTCGAAGGGCAGCGGGTACCCCCGGCAAACCTCCAGCTTGACGGTTTCCCCGGGCGAGATCGACTGAAACACGCTCACCATGTCGTGGTGGGTGAACCCGAGCACGCACGTTTCGTTCACGTACACGAGAACGTCCCCAGTTTTGAGTTTTCCGTCCAGCCAAGCGGGGCCGTTGGGAACGACGCTTTTGATCTGTAGAAATTCCTCCACGTTCTCATCGCCACCCACTATTGTGAAACCGAGTCCTCTCGAGGATTTTATTAAAACGGTCGTCAGTCTTTCTCCTTTCAGTTTGTTTGGATTCCTGGTGAAAAAGGGCTCTTCCAAACCTGTAAGAAAAAAGCATCACTCTTCAATTTAGTTTTTAAAAAAGAATCTTCAGCATGGGAACACCCATTCTCGTTGATATTTTAAAAGATTACAAATAAACTTTACCTGTGGGATGTTTGTAAGGCTCAATGTTGTGTTGCTGCGATTGATTTTCATCGGCGACGTTGTCATAAGATGCATAATTTTCGTTATTTTCCAAATAGCGTTCATCGCCTGCAATGTAATTAAAATTGGGATGATTTTGGAAAACAAATATCAGGAATAATGCAGCTAAATATCAGAAATATTAGAAAATTAGTGCAGACCTTGTTCTGAGTCCTGAGCAAGTCGCTTTGCCAATAGAACGGGATTTTCATATTGGGTTCTCCTGTTGACGTGATCGATGTAATAGGTGCCGTAGTGAGGATCTTCGATTTTTTCCCACCCGTAGGGCAGTTCGTCGTCCAGGCACTCTTCCAGGGACTTTTTCTGAAATTTGGACAACCTCGGATCTAGCCAATGAGAAGTTCCGGTGTTGTGGCTAGAAATTTAACAACACATTATTTAATGATAAGGTAAAACGAACGACCAATTTTAAATATTTACTTTTAACTTTTTGTTAATTTATTTAATGTATCTCTTTACGTAAATTTCTGATATAAAAAGTTATATTAATGATTCTTACTCAATGAAATAAATTTCTCCCTTTTCAGTGTAAGCTTTTTCCCAATTTGAAGGAAGTGGTCCAAGTTCTGAATTGAAATCTTGATTGTTCCCTCCATTGTTAGTGTAGTCAGGAAGTGGGGGAGTCCTTCCAGCATTGGCAGAATCTGCAACACCATGTCAATCAGAACCCCTTCCTCAACAGTTAGAAAGCATAAGAAAAAGAAATGAATTACCTATAGCAGTGGTCTCTGAAGAATAGGATTCAATGGGAGGATCCATGTCCTTGGCAGACATGGCTTCCACGTTTGAGCGGTTTCTTTTTCTTTTCCCCTCAGAACTGGGATGTGCTCCTGGCATGTACCAATTTAAATTTGAATCAGAACCACTGCTCTGTGGAAGAGACACTGGAGGTTCTTTGGATGGTTTGGGAGTTCCATAGTGGTTTCCTAAAACAGTCACATTCAAACACTTGCAATATTGCAAAAGATTGTTAAGGATACTTTTCAGCAAATCTTATCAGTGCTAATAACCCTTCCTGTTCTAATTAGTTAAGGCATATATTTAAAATGTCATATAATCCCTTACTTCTTAACATCAAGAGTTCAAAATTGAAACTTTACCACAGGCAATTTGAGATCATTTAATTAAAAATTAATATTATTTTCAATAAAAAATAGGCTGTACCTTCATAAATGCCACTTTCTAGAAGGTTTCCACTTTGGTCAAGTTCGACAAATTCCTCAAGACTGAGAAAAGTATAATCCAATCCATTGACTTCTCCTTCCCTAGGTTCTCTGGTGGTAACAGGCACTGTCCTCAGGTACAGGTTGTCCCTAATGATATTCTGAAGGTCATGATTGTCAGAGCCTTTCTGGAATCTTGTGTTGAGAAATTCCCTCAAATCTTTTGTTATCGAACCTAAAAGGCATTTTTCAATAATTCATAAATCATAAAACATAAAAAGAAAAAGTTTTAAAGGTGGATACGAAGTAAATAGAATTGATGTAAATTTAGGTTAAATGAAAAAAGACTGCCAAATGGCCCACGTATGGTTTTAAGTTTTAATAATTTTAAATCCGATCATTTCAGACAACGTCATCGATTTGTTTACCTGAAGGAATGGATTTTATAACAACAGGATTTCCATTTTTGCAGCAATGGTTTAACCAAGCAACAACGTCTCTTTGGGTGTAACCTGCGACTTTCTGTCCCTGCACTTCTAATAAAATGTCTCCTTCTCCGAGTTTTCCCGATCGGTAATTGACTTTGCTTTGATTGAGTTCGCTGACATATGCAAATTTTCCGTTATCGGAACCTCCCTCGATAGAAAAGTTCAAACTCCCATCGCTATTCGCGGATAAAACGACTTCATTCTCGAAGCGACGCCACTCATCATCCTTCAGTGTTTTCGTTACTTTATTTGGAGTGTTTGGCCTTTTCTGGCCACTTTTCTGCATTATGACATAGTTTTAAATAAAAATTTAGTATGTACATTTAAAATGAATAAATAGGACACTTTCAATAATTAAAAAAGTTAGAACATTATCAACTATGTATTGTTTACATATAAAAACACTAAAACGAGCTCAACAACTATAACAAAACGCCATATTTCTGACGTCGCTTTCCTGAAGTGAGTTCAGAAATTGAATTGTTTCAAAACAATTCATAGGTTTCGGTGCAGACTCACTTTAATTAACGATTCCTATTTCTCTTTATTCTGCTTTTATTACCTCATAATTCTGAATGCAAGTGAGAAAATATTTTACTCCGGGCACAAGTTAATTTTTGAGCAAAATAAGGAACACCTTTTGTAGCGAAGTAATTCATTCAACTACATAAAATTACTTAATTTTTTAGTGCAAATATTTTACTAAATTGCATTAAAATAAGCATTGGGTTGGTGGTTAACAATTTTAAGTTATAATACATAAAAAAAAACTAAAAAGGAAAGCATGCGTATGAGGAAGCATTTTATAACGCCTTTTATCGCGCACTAAAATTTCCACAAAGAGTAGACGATATGACTGTTCAATGAAAACAGTAAACAAAGAACAGCTGACCACAGGTGAAATTTTGTTGTAAATATGCCTTTAAATTAAATTATAATGAAATCCTTGAACTAAAAGTAAACTTAATAATTTTTTTAAAAAAAGAAATGGTGAAGTTAAACGAACGTCAGTTAGGATTAATTCAAAATGAATGCAAGGACGCAGACTTTTGAACTGGTAAGATTCCTTTTTTCTTATTCATATTCGTCGCAGTTATCTTAGTTTTTGTCTTAACCTTGTCTATTTAAAATATATTAGCGTCATCGGAAGTTTTCCTGGCCGTTTTGGCCAGCGAATTCTCTTTTTCTCGAAGTAATGGCTTTGGGTAGAGTTTTGGTTTTATTTAAAAACACCTCTTTCCATTTAAGAAACAATCAATAAATAACGACACCTTTTATTGGTATGAAACTCAAATTTCTGGAATCAGTTTTACGTCTGTAAATATTGGAATTATATCTCATTGGTAATCATTTGTTTTTCTTTTAAAGTTTTCTTTTGCAACACTGAATATTTTTAATTTTTTGAAAATGAACATGTTAGTGCTTTTATTTTGTTGTTCCAAAAAGCCATGAAAATTCTATATACGGTATAACCTTTAAATATTTATCTAACTAAAATTACAATAAATTATGTAACTTTTTTAATTTGAGTTTTAAAACACTGATTTTTTTGTTTTACACTTTAAATGTTTAATTACCATTAAAGTCATGGTAGTTCCCCATAAGTTGAAACTGTATGTAAATGTTTATGAAAGATATGTTTTTTAACATTACTTACATTATATTAAGTTTTACAAATAAATTTGCATGAACTCTTTTTGTAAACATTACAACTGTGACTCTTCTTGATGGTTTTGATGTCTTTTTTATTGAATTATGCAGATGACAGCACACTTACAATTGTTGTGGACAAGTGGAAATTGTGCCTTTGAGTACCTGACTTGTTGTCACTGATTGGAATGCTTTTATTGCAGACTGTTGAAGGGAGGCAGGTAGATGAGGCAGTGGCCAGCATATTCCACACTGTGTTATTTCACCGCTCCCTGGGGAAATTTCATTACAAGCAAGAAGGCTCCTACTCAGTGGGCACTGTAGGCTATGAAGATGTAGACTGTGATTTTATAGACTTCACTTATGTGAGTGCTTCACCACTGGTTTTGTCTGCACTTAAATTGTCAATGGATTTTAAATGAGTTTCTTGTGTTTCAGGTGTGTTGTTCTTCAGAAAATCTAGATAAAACACTGAAAAAGGAAATTTCTGGTTTTTCAGAAGCTCTTAGAGAGAATGATGGCCCAAGATCAGGGCAAATTTCATTAGAGTTTTTTCAAAAAAAGAAAAATGTGTTTTGGACTACAGAATGCATTCCATGGGAAGTGTGGAATGTCAGATTGCAGCTTATTAAATTAACAAGTGAATATGGTAAGCAATTAGTGTTTATTACAATACAGAGAAGGAGGTGAGGAGTGCACTCAGTGCATTTGAAGAAATTCAATTATATAAAAATCAAATATATAAATGAGCACGGCCTTAGCTCAGTGTGTTAAACCGCGTGCTCGCTGGGAAGTCGGACGGGGTTCGAATCCCAGCGACGGTGGGTATTTTTCTAAGGCCGTTCTCCCTCGCAGATGATTGGTCAGCACTGCGAGGTACCTAGACCACTGCTGGGAGGACGGAATAACGTGGTGTTGCGCCTGGAAAGTCTGGCAAAACACTACGAAATTCCGCCTCCTTCACCTGCATTCACCTGCGAACACCTGCGAACACCTCGGTGAAGTACTGTCAGTGGACTCGCCACCCGCTACAGTACCTGACATGTTCATTCAGGCGCTTTGCAAGCGAACAAAATGTTTCGCACAAACCCCGCGACCCTAACGGAAAAGCGGGTTAAAGAAAAGTAAAGTATATATTAATCAGAGATTGAATGATTCTTTCAGAGCGTCAGCTATGCAGAGAGAAATTAGGAGATCTATTAACAGACAAAATTTTATATATAGCAGAAGTTATGAATAAGCACGAGTACGTACCTAAAATGCCGAATCAGTCAGAATTGGATTTAATATTTGACACGACGTACCCAGACGTTCAACCATATTTGTTTAAAGTAAGTCGAACCTTAAATAACTTTTTTCGTTCTTTAATTCATTCACTCATTTGATATTCTTTTGTTCTAGTTGTCATTTGTAACTTCTGGTCCAACCAATTCTTCATCAGTGGGAACCGCAGTCAAGAAAATAATCAGAGAAACCTTATCAATAAAATAAACAATTCACACGCCCAAAAATCGTTTTTAAATTTACAAAATATTAGCCTTAACTATGAATTTTAAACGTTTTCCCTTAAAGTACTTTAAATAAATCTGTTCTGTGTAAATAATTTCATTAAGAAAACAATTAATTAATTTCTTGGAAGACCAAAGGTCACTGCACTTTAAGCATTACATTGCTGTCGCTTTTTAATGAACAAATGAAGCTAGCTTAAGTTATTTTAATTTAATTTTTTAAATCAAATTTTTATTGGGAAATAGTGACAAATAAATATGCCGAAACTACTCTTATTGTTTTTTTTTACTTTTTCCTCTTTGCAAAAAGCCTAATTCATGATTGGAGTCATTCTGTTGTTTGTAATGGTCGTGGATTATGGTTAAAGAATGGTAGAAAGTGTTGGGCAAGGAAAATTCATGAAAAAGTCAAAAAAACATGGAGAATTATTTATTGGGTTAAACGCCCAATAAGTACAGCGTAAAGTTGCTTTTTCTTAAAATTCTTTTACATAAAATAAACAAAATTAGACATCTTTGCCTTACTATTCCCCCCTCCTTTTAGCATTTATATGTCGTCGTCCATGTCTTCGCTATCGGAATGACCTTCCACGTCAGAATCTTCTAAATCGCTGAACGGTTGGATTGTCTCGCTTGTGAAGCCTTTTTTCAGTCTGCCCAACTCGATTTCCGCTTTTGCTGAAAGTACAATCAAAGTTAAACCTTTCGGTCGGCCGATGTTTTTGAATTCGCCATACCCTTTTCAATTTCAGACGAAAAATCCTTTTCCTTGTCTTTCAACCCTTCCACGTCCACGCTGATCCACCTGTGCTTCCCCTGATCCAAAGGAAGTCGCGGCCACATGGGAAACGCCAACTTCCTCAACACCACGAGCACGTGAAAAGCCTTCGTCCACACTCTCGTCAGCTGAGGGTTCACCGCCCCGAAAAGTCTCAGATCCACAGAGTAAAGTCTTTCCCCCGTTATGCACCTGAAACGACTCGGCTAAATCAAAATCACCCTGTGGAGAACAAACCCCTCAGTGAGCCTTTTCTCACCTGAAGGAAATGTTGCTGTGGGTGCACTCGACGCTGTAGTCGGAAACATTTCCCAGGAGGATTCTCAAGCGAACTTCCGCCTGCGTTTGGCACCACAGCACCTGAGGGGTGAGCACCTCCCGAGATTTCAGCTCCAAAACCCTTCTGTTTCTGCTCCTGCGCTTCTTCTGCAGTTCCAACACCCGCCGGAAGTTCTGCTCGGCCTTTGTCACTTCCGGAGAATTCCTCACCTCCGCCTTTACACGCGGTTTCTTTACCTTTTCCTCTTTTGCGCTCTCTGGGATTTCTGCGAAACCGTCCATTTTCGGGAAAAGATTCGAAGCGAACTAAATTAAGAGCATTAATGTTAACACCGTTCCTAAAGGTAAAACACAAAGGGGGATTTTACCTCCTTTAGGAACTCCAGCCCCTCCTCGTCCTCGAAGACGTCATCGCTGAGGCCGTTCAAATAACTGTTCAATGTGCACTCTTCATTCAGTTGTTCCTCCTCCTCCGCCCACACCCGAACTTCTTTGCCTTCCAAATGGCATCTCTCCGATTCCTTCTCGCGCGCCATTTTGCACTCGACCAGCCTTTTGTTGAGTGAAACGCCCTCCCGGTTGACTAGGTTCACTTCGTACTTCCGCCCCTTCGTGATGAGGGGTTTCGCCTCTTTGTTGACCACATAGGCGTAGAGGTCTTCCTTCCCGTCCTCGGAGAAGGCGTATATCTCCTGCAGGACTTCGAGAGGACATTCCTCCTCTTCCTCGATGCCGACCAATCTGCACTCGATCGCCTGCGAAGGGAGAGTTTGATTTTCCTACCCCAGCCAGAATCATGCGGGGGGAGAAGGTTTACCTGACAGGGCAACCTCAGGAGAAGCCTCTCCGAAATGGGTACGACGTTTTCCTTCGGAACGAAAAGAAAGTCTCCGTGGTCGACGAAGAAGACGTAGAACTCGTTGTCTCTCTCTGATTCGATTCTTCCCCTGTTCCACTTTCTGAAAGTGTCAGAAGTCAATGAAAATGGCCGAGAACTTGCTGTTGGGTGACTGGACTCACCCGTCCTCAAAACGCGCCAGACAAAATCCCCCAACGGCAGCATCCGATTTCTTCTCCCTCGAAGCCCTCATGTTCCTCTCTGTTTCCTCCCCTTCCGTTTGACAGTCTCGCTCCAGCACCTCCAGTCTGAAATGTTTATAATCCTTATTTATAGTTTGGTTTCTGTCGAAGGAAAATCTCATAGGTTAAAGAGCACAATTTTCGAGCTAAGGGATCTTAATTTTAAAAATACTGATGGCTTTTGCGAATATTCGAATTCGAATATATTAGCATTTTTCGTAGAAGAAGAAAATAACAAGAGAGGAAGAAAGAGAATGCTAAATTATCAAAAAATCATTCGTTCTCGAAATTCAAATACTTACAGTTTTTCATACTTTTTTGCCTGCAGAAAAACAACTGAAGTCTTTTCGGCCGCCGAAAACTTCACTTCGGTCACGTCCGAGTCGAAAAAGGCCCACTGAGGCTCGACCTTCTCAAAATCATCCTTCTTCGTCTCTGCACGAACAAAAGCACGCCCATCACCACCAGAACATTTCCACCGCAGCTCAAGTCCCCGCCTACAACCCACCTTTCCTCTCGACCAGCTGCATTCCCGCCTCCTCGACGAGCTTAATAAGCGAGGGCAAATGTTCGCTGTTGGCCACGGCGATCTGCTGATTGACCATTTCGTTTTGGACCACCAAGTCGAACACGTGGATGTTGAGGTGGGGCAGAAACTGCTTTCTCTTGACCGAGTTCAGGAAGAGAGTGTTGTTCAATGCGAGGACGACCTTCCCCGACCAGTACTGAGAAGGCTGTGGCGCCTGCGTCATGAGGTGTTCGAAGAAGGCGTTGGCGACTTGGCTCCAGCTCACGTCGAAGTCTTTGGGTTGCACCCCGACGAGTCTTAAGTCGACCGCTGTGGGCGAGAGTTGGGACAAATCGGCGGGTAGTTCATACAGTTCTGCGCTCTGAAAGACAAAATCAAACACAATTTATAATTAGTTTTTATTTAAGACGAACTCAGAAGCCTCCGCTACCTTTCGCCTCCAAATGTCTCCTTCATCCAATAGTTTGACACCGACTTCCAAAGGCGTGCTGTACTTGTCCATCCTCAGATGCTCCACCACTTTCGCCCGATAAAATATTTCCTCCCCTTTCACAATTTCCGCGACGCCGCAGACGCATCCGACATTGACGCGGCCCAAGGATCTCCTGTTGCTCTCCTCCTTGAAATATTCCGCGAGCCTCGAGCTGATATCAACATGGCGGCGATCGTCCAATTTCGTGCTGTTGCCGTCGAGGTCGATGTGTTCCAACAGCCTGGCGGAGAGGAGCGAGGCATCGTGGGTCTTGACAACAGCGAAGTTGACCCAACCGGCTGTGGGGAGGTTTACTGGGGAGTCGCAATCTTTGAGCATCGCGTGCCGTCGAGGGCAGTTTGTGGAGTGCCGACATCGTCCGAACGCGAGTAAATTTCCACAAATGGGAGAATCACGCTTCTCGACCTCGGTTACTCTCCGGATATCCTGAAATGAAAATAAACCACTGGTGCCTCTTCTGAACTGAGTGAACTGAGTTCACAGGTGAACAATCTTACCTCGCATCTATCGATTATCGTTTGGGGTAGTTTCTCCCCTAACCGCGTGACCAATTCGGCGATATGGGGTAATTGATAGTGATTATGATCGTCTATTAGTATGACAGTGTGAACGTCTTTGGACAGTCTTTGAGCCTGAAAGCATTTCGGAATGACTGAGCAGTCCGACTTCTGAGGGGAATCCTCTGAGGAGACGAAAGTGTTGTTACCTCGGTTTTTTGAAAATTCCACTTTCTCTGGTAAGAACTGAGCACTGTGGAGTATCTGAGGTAGAAATTCGTTTTCGATTTACTTGGGAGACTATAATGAACGAGAACCTGAGCTTCTCTGATGTTCACGTCGCATAAAACTCCGTCAGTGATTATCAATACTGATTTTTGTGAATTTTTCCAAAGTCGCTCATTTTCTGAAATTAAATAAGGAACGCACGAGTTACTTCTTGTGCACTCACTCTTGTGCATTCGTCGTCCCTTTACCTTTTAATTTTTCTGCGAGGATTTTCTCATGAGTGAGCAAAGGAGTGATCCCCTTTCCAGTCAAATAACTGGAAATAAAAATTGCGTCTGCCGTAGTTTCGCAAAAAATTACGACTTTCGATTTGTACTCATTACTTTTAAGCGTCTCGAAGAGTATTTCCGCTTTCTGATTCTTATCGACTAGGAAAATGTTGGGTTTCAGTCTTTGGTAAATAACAGCCTCTAAATATGAGCCGATCACCAATGCGTACGACTTCACATAAACTTTCACGATCTTTTCCACGTTCGGAGTCCATCTCTCTCCGCACAGTATCTTCTGGTAATGGCGGCCTTTTGTGCTTAATTGCGCCTTTTCGAGTATTACTCGCACCTAAAAGCGGAATTGGAATGCGGTAGGAACAGTGCTGAACCGAAATTCGCCCGGAAATCGGCCCCAACTTACGCTTTTCCTGAACGGTTCCTCGCAGATTATGTCGATCTCATCGAGGACGAGACAGGTCAGGCGTTCGAAGTTTGTCAGAACGGGAAATTCCAAGAGGCGAACTAAACAGAGGGGAGTGCAGATCAGAACATCACAACCGTTCGTTAGAGTCACCTGAAATACGACTTCGTGAGCGTTTTTCTCTTCCAAAGAAATTTCAACGGGAATAAACTGACCCAAACTTCTTTTTCGCGGCCACTTCCGTGCGCCAACACCACTTTGATTTTCGATTCTTTAACGTCCACCTCGCTCATGTGTCCCAGCAAATAATGACACGTGTAATAAATCGATTCACACGCGTACGAACTCGACGCCACTATCACCACGCAAGGCCCGTTTCCTAAAGGCAGCTAAAGTGGAAAATTTAAATTAGAATCTCCGTTGTCTGTGGTTCCCTCGCCATTTTGAAAAGACTGAATACCTCATCGAAGTAAAACTCGTCCTGCACGTAATCCATAAGGGGGATCAGATAGGACAGAGTTTTGCCTGTTTTCGAGCCGCTGATCAACAGCGTATTGTGCTGTTTCCGAATCGCCGGAATCGCCCAACGTTGCACCTGACTGAGATTCTTGAAGGTTCCTCGTCTCTCCAAATTCTGAAAATAGATATTGTCATCAAACTTTCCGATTGTCCATGCACGAAAAAAGTGATGTTAACATGCGTACGCTTAAGGTCGAGTCATTAGCAACTTCCCTGGCATTGAGTTCTTTACATCTAGCTATTCAAAGGGGAACTCACTCATGACTCGACCAAAAATCATATCCTTTATTTCTATCCACCAAAACATAAATCTAAACAGTATCTGTAATACCTTAAGAATACTGGGTTGTATGGGCAGCTCTCTGAAATTACTAATGGACTCCACGATGGAATCGTCGAAAAGAACAAACGGAGTCCAGCAATTATTCAACGCAATCAGATCTGATTGCTGATTTGTTTTGCAACACCAACATTCATTTCCGTTTAATTTGCAACATTTCAAATTGATTCTGTGCTCGTCTCCGCAAGCACCCTCTTTTACATTGCAATCCAACTTTTCTAACTTTTGCCAACTTTTCTCTATTTCGTCAACTCTCCCGATTTCGCTCTGACAAACGCTCTCTTTTCCTTTTAATTCTGACGTGCCTAAATTGCTTTTTTTAGTACAGTTTCTGAGAAATAAAATCACCTGATTTAGGAAGGGGGAAGCATCCAATCTTTACAAACAGGTAAAAGCCCTAGAACAAAGGGAATTGTTTCTGGTTCGAGGGAGCAAACAGCCAAATTAAAAACAAGCGTAACAAATCAATAAAAAAAGCACAGGGAGGGGGAAATCCTGTTATGGCAGGTTTGCCCGTTCCGCAGAAATCGGGAACCTCACCTGACAAGAGGCGGGGGAGCAGGATCCTCCTCCACTGACAGGCTTACTTCCGACATCTCGTTCGAGTCGCTCAGTTCTGAAAATTCCCCGGGTTTCACGACAGCCCTTTCCACCCTGGAAAGGGTGGGGGGGTCGTTTCCGGTGCAGTTCGGTCCCGCGGGGATTTTTTGAGTAACGCTCTCGCTATCTTTGCTCGAATCCGTTTCTGCCGTGGAAGCAGTTATGTTAGAAGATTCAGAAGTATCCAGAGTTCTTGCTTTCATCGTTTCTAATACTTTTCTCAGGTACAATCCTCTACCACGGCATCGGGTCGATGCTTCTGTCTCTGAAATTATTAATACGAATTTGAGTGAAACGACCATTGAAATTACTGTAAAACCTTTTTTTAAAAAGATAAAAAGAAATAAACCCTGTGCACAAGTAAAAATTATCGACCACTTACCTGTTTTGTCTGACGAATTACTCTCATATGCGCTGGGGCCTGAACTTTGTGCAACAGTCTGCACGAAAAACAATTAATTTAGCAAACGGCAACAATTGATTTTCGAATTTAATGCATTCACAAATACCTCTTTGTCCTTAGTCTCAGCTAGCATGAACTTCAAATTACCTCTTCCCAATCCTCCGCTTCCGCGTTTCTCTGAAAAAATTTCAGGTTGTGTATCAGCAAACGATTCCAAAATGTCTGCCTCAAATAAAGATATTTTATGCTGCTTAGTGAGTAAGGGAAGCGTAGGAGGAAGATGAGAGAGAACACTAATGCAAAGCTAAACACTAAACATGTCCACGTTAAAACCATATGGGCAAATAGTGGTCCTAACCTGTAAATGTAGAAAAATTCTCTACTTTTTCAGGAGAATCTATTCCCTGGCAAGTTGAAGCCTTACATTCAGAAAGGTTCAAACTGGTAACATTCGAAGTACTATCAAACCGTGGACTAGAAGCAGGTGAAGGTAACCGATACGTGTCTCGCTAAAATAAAATAAAGCTTATTGTCAGAGTGGAGAAATGAAACAAAGTTCGCGCCTTAACTCTGAACTCTGAACCCTTTGGAAAAAGTTACTTAGTGAATACTGAAATAATTCTTCCTATCTCAATGAAATTAAAAAAAGTTACCTTAAATTTTCCAAAATTTTCGTTTTGCCACTTTTTCACCATTTCCATTTTCGTTTCCATTTCCTGAGTTTCTTCATTTGCGGTCTCGGAAATAAACCCTACAACATTTATTATGGTGAAAATATGCCTTAAAGAACGAGTAGTTTTTTATTTTTTGGGATTTTAAATAAATTTTTTTCAAGATTCTATTACTTTTCAAACATTTATACAAATAAGCCATCAAATCGTGTCACTCGTAATTTCCTAGAGCAACTAAATAGATCCTGTCGATTGAGTAACCGTTACGAGTTGCAATTAGAACGACATTTTGTTTTCACTTCCGGTACGAAACTTCCGTTAGTCTTTAATCAACGGTTTCCTATGGTTTTTATGTCAACTGTTTTTTTAAACTCTGAATTTTTTTTTAATTCATAAAACCGTTTTGTTTTATAATTTCCGTTAAATTTCCGTTATGTAGCGCTTTAAAATTTAAGCAATGCTTTGATTCTAAGGTGTCAGTTACGTTTATAATTAAGGTTTAAATAACTGATTGGGCTGTTGAAAATTTTTTTAGATATATAATCTGAAATTGTCACTAATCAACTTTGATAGTCACCCTTTAAAAACAATTTTGCATCAGCATAATAAATTGATTACAGTACTTTGTAATCAACTACATAAACAAATAAATGGAAAACATCTTATAAGAAAGAATTGCTAATTATTAAGATTTAAAGAAATATAAAATCAGAATACACAATGGTAAAAAAAAGGAGAAAAATTTTAAATTAATTTTTTACAAATTAGTAAAAATTTTTTTAGTTGAAGTTATATCAGAAGAAAATATTTTGTAAAGTTTTGCATAAATATTGAGAAGAATTGAATTAATAATGCAGACAGATAATTATTTTTAAGTACTTACCATGCTCTGTGAAAGCAGATACTGAATAAGCACAAAATTTATTTATACAAAGCAATTTTCTTAGTGAAAGATATTTGTCCTTTGATTTATCTTTTACAAACAAATCACCATAAACTGTCCTCTGTTGAATTAAAATACTCTGAACTATAACTTTAGAACTATGTTTAAAAAAATTATCAACAAATTTTTTAGAATTCTGTCCCCATTCCTTGCAAGCTCTGAAAAAGTTTTTATTCTTATTAAATGAAGCAGATGAAAAAAGACAACATCAAGACATACCTGGGCTTTCTATCATCCCCAAAAGAGAAATATCTGGCTGGAATAATGCCATAAAGCTTCACTGTAAATGCCAATGGTTCAACTGTTATGAATTCTTTGTTTGTAATTACTCTAATTTCTGATTTGTATACTCTGATAATTTTACCATAATCCACAAGTAAAACATCATATATGTCTTTAACAACTTCATTTTCAATTATTCCCCGTCTAAATCTCCCATTAATATCATTTACAGCTACACACTGAAAACATAAAAATTGCATTATTTTCTCAAAATAGTGGAGATTAAGGAAAACACAAATCTAAAGCTGAGTGAAATTTTATTATTTTTTCATAGCCATTATCATTGGCAACTTTCCCTCTTAAGATAATTAAAAGTTTGAAATTGAAAACTTTGCAGCAAAAATTGTTACAACTTTTCAGAACTTATTTAAAAAGCTTAGTGAGAAAATAAATAAGAATTTAATTCAATCAGCAGCAATGAAAACAAGCTTGATTTTCTAAATTTCTGTAGTATTCAAGGGAAAAGAATAAACAAAAGTTTAATGGCAGACAATCTAAACATCAATAATTTCAACTCCATTTATTAAATAAAATTTCACTTGAAATTTATGAGCTTCGTTTTTTATAATGAAAAGTTCTTATAAATATTGCTTTATGTATAAAATGAATTTGAAAAAAATTATCCAACCATTTTAGCCTTTAACTCTACGCCAGAAGTGTCATAAAATGACATTTCTTTTGTCATGTTTTTTTCTAAATTTTCTACTTCTGAAGCATGTTCTTTATCTGTAGTTACGACCATGTACGTCCCAGGATTTATAATACTTGACAATTCACACGTAGGATACTTCATTTTTCTGAAAAGAAAAGTGATCTTATTTTTAAAGGCCAAATTGGCGGTAACAAGTGATTTTCATAGGGAAGCGGGAACAGCAAGCAACAAGCAAGCACATTGTTTAATGAAGTAACTTTTCAAAATCGATAACTGTGTCATTTTAATGATGGGTCCTTATAAAATATCACTTATTTCTGAAATGCTGTAAAATTAACATACAAACACTCCCACCTCTAATAGAAACACTTTTCGTTAATATTAAAATTAAAAAAACTTCTCATTTAAACCTCCTATAAATTCTCATATTGAAAATTAATGGAAGCCCGCGGAATCTAGATCCACGACAGTTTATGAAAACCACTTTTTTTGGCTCCAAGTCGACTTTCTTTATGACTAAAATATTTTTATTTTTTATCTTATCAATACTTTTTATGTAACTTATTCCCTTACTAATTACTATTGCTATTTATTTATTACTTTAAAAAGTAATATTTAATTAATATCGCTAATACATATAAATAAATAAGTTTATTAACATGATAAAAAACAATAACTAACAATTTTTTTATATTTTCCAAAAAAATTAAAGAACATTTTCTAAAAAAATTGTCTTTAATTTATACAATTTTTATTCCAAAATTTATGTCAGTTTGAGTTATTTTCGTTAGATCTTTTGTCACGACTTAACATTGACTTATTCTGATGCCACGACAGAACAGGGATCTTGGAAAGTACAAAGTAAATTTGTAAATATGTGTTCGATTTTTCATTCTTTTAAATCTCATTCTCATTGGGAGTTTTTTGTGGACCATTAATTCACCAAATTATGGGTGAATTTAAGATAGATTGTCATTTAAACTTGTTTTTTGAAAGTAAAATTTTCCTAAATCGGAATAGTAGGTCTCAGTTTACACATCTCGAAAACATGGATTTTTGATGTGAGGGCCATCACAATTAGGCCTCAAAAATTTTTTTTTATGAAACTGAAATGGAGGAACAATGTAAAAGCCTCAGCAGTTGTATACTACCATGGGACCGGTTCAAAGCGTGGATTCATTGCATATGTGTTGTTACTTTTGATTTGGAATTAGGGCAGGCCATGGAAGTGTGTACTCTATTTGGTTTCAATCTATACTTCTCACTTTTCAAATACTGACTGAATCTTTTGTTTGTTTAATTAGATAATATGTCCAAGTCAGATGCAAATGACAGAACAGGAAAAAACAAATATTTGTTACCTGGCTTTTCCAGACTCAAATTCCGGTTGTATGGGTGATACAAGGTTTCACTTTAGATTTAGGGCAAGTGTCATTCCAGGACAGCCAAATGGACTCTCAACTACTCATATATTGTATAATGAAACTTGCCTTCCTACTCTTCAGACAAATCCTGCTTATTTTTATGGATTTGTTCACTTTAGGCAAGTTAAAGATAAGGACCTACCCAGAGGATACTTTCAAAAGGTGAGTTCTGGTTGGTTTTGAATGATGTTGCAGTTGTTATTTAAGTCTTTACTTTCAGAGTGTGGTCATTATATCAAGGCTTCCATTTGTGAGCTTATTCAATGAAGTGGTTGGCATAATAGCACCTGAGTTTTTTGATCATGGGGAAGTCAGTTTGGAAACAGCTTGCCATGACATTGATCAGTGGCCTAGCCCAGTACCTGGGAAAATGGTTGTGCTGCCTCTCTTTGGTACTGCAATTCAGGTGTGGTGAATCCTTCAGTTCATCCCCAGCAATTTACAAGGTAGCAGGCAGTTTCTATTGTCATTTTTCAGGTTCATATTCCGAGTCAACAGGGCAAGACTTCTGGAAGCACAGAAGAACTTTCCACAATCAGCAGTACAAATATGTCCCCTCTGTCAAACTCCATATCAACTTCTGTATGTGATATTGATTTGTTCAAATGCTTTTCTTCTCTTCTGCCACACATACACCTCCTGTGGGAACTCGTTCTCATAGCTGAACCTTTAGTCGTTATGGCGTCTCAGCCTCAAACCTGTTCTGACATGGTACAAGCACTGGTTAGGTAGCAATGTCTATATAACAATGCCTTTCCCTCCACTCTCGCCCGGAGTTTTATAAATATGCTAATATTTCAGCATCATTGCGCCTCTCAACTTTTGCTCCGACTACCGGCCATATTTCACCATCCATGACAGCGAGTTCAAAGAGTACACGACGAAAACTCACCTCCCACCTCCGGTTATTCTCGGCGTCACAAATCCTTTCTTCGCGAAAACTCTGCAGCATTGGCCTCATATTATTAAAACCTGCGAAACGCACTCGAACAATCTCAGGCAGAACAAACTGAAAAAAGGAACAAATTTGAAAATGCTGGACACGAAGCCGGGCGTGTACACACATTACAGGCCGTACCTGAAAAAGGACAAAGCTCTGCTGTCTAAAATACTCAAAGGGGTTCAGACGAAGAGGCCGACAGAGGTGCAGACGGCATTGCTGAAGAGGCACCTTCTCGAGCTCACGCAGAGCTTCATGATACCTCTGGAGAGGTACATGGCGACGTGCATGCCTCTCAAGAAAAACATTTCTCCGTATAAGGTGTGTCGATTCGGCTAACATTTCCTAAATATTTCAGTCCGGAAAGGTTTAAAATAAGTTGGTGACTTTGCACTTTGATGCAGGCTGCACCGGTGCCTCGACCTTTCAATCCAGACGACTTTCTGTCGACCCTCGATGCTGCCGGACCGCAGCTGACTTCGGGCGTGAAAGGCGATTGGTCAGGTCTTTACAAAAGGTTCTTCAAGTCGCCTAATTTTCTAGGGTGGTATGACTCGAGATATCAGCATTTAAGTAAGAAAATTCGAGCCCTGCATTTGGAGGCCTTATCAGATGCGGTGAGTCTTGATGCTCTTTAATGATTTGGAGACTGATGACAGTGGAGTACCCATAAATCACAATCTATTTTCAGGATCTCATCGAATGGGTCCGAGGCAAAGAAGAGGTCGAGATAGTCGACATGATTCTCAAAATCAGGGACAAACTACAACACACAGATCTTCCACTCAAATCGAACACAATAGATCAATTAAGGTAGTGACAAACGTCCAATTGAGTGAGTCAGCCCCATCACTAACCGATGCTGTAATTGTTAAAGGTCACGTCTCAACGAGATGATCTCCAGTTTGCCCGAGGATTTGAAAGCGGTGCTGAAAACGAGCTGATATACGCCCAGCCTGGACGAAGGGGAAGCGGAAATCGCGGTCCCGCAACTGGGCGAATGGGAGAAGGAAAAGGACGCGAGAAACCGGAAAAGGAAGTCGGCCCACTGGAAGCTGAAATGTTGGTAGCCTTTTTTAACTACAAGACTGAGGAGATTTCCGGAAGTTTCGCCAAGCGATTTGATGAGATTAGTAAATTTCTCACATGAAACTCATCGGTTGTCAAGACTGTGATTTATTGTACTCTTTTATGATGCGAAATGAGTTGAAAAGCCATCATCGCTCAGTGCAGTTCTTTTGGGATGCTCAGCAGAAGACAATTTTGGACTCTGATAATGAAGGGTTCAGCTGCTTCAGTAAAATTTCCAAGACGGCATGTATCTGATACTCGGAGGTATCAAATACCTCAGTTCGCCTCAAAGGCAAAGGAAAACGAATGCCGAAAACAGTTCAAAGAATGGACGCATTTGTTAACTTAGTTTATTATCTGATTTAATCCGAATGCTTTTAAATGCATAAATAACTGAAGCGCTCTTCGATCGGGGGATTTTCGCTTCAGAATCTTTCTGAAAGTTGTTGTTTTTGGTGAAAGTATAATTAGCTAACTTTTGGGGAGAAGCTAAGCAGTGTATGTCACTACATACTAAGTATGTATATACACTACACTTGTGATATAAGCCCGAGCGTTGCACGCTCTTGATAATAAGAATACATGTACTGTATATCATTTTTTTCATGCAAAACTGTATTTGTAAAATCGTTTTCAGAAAATTTCGCTACAGTAAATATAACGTATAATGACTTAGTTGAAAATGGATATGTTTTTTCCGTTCCTTTGCTCCTACCGTATTTTTTTTGGATCAAAATTTATTTTCCTACTTGTTCTTCCTGTCAACTCTTATGTAGTTTTTCTTTCCGATATTTTAAACGTGCAAGTAATAACTACAGAAAGAATGAATACTTTGCATTCAACTACATAAAAAAATAAATAGAAAAAGATAAAAAATGACCAAATATATTTTTTATATAAGCGGTTAGAACGAAATATCGTTAAATTGTGCCTCAAAGGAGTCCATCCCTGATAAGACTTTTTACTGAATGGAAAATCCCCTGAATTAGGAACAAAAAATCAACAAAAATAATTAAAGACGTTAACGACCGTTGGGAAACCGTTACCAATAAAAAACCGAAAACGTTGAGGTGCAGAAAATGGCGGCCTCAGGTTCCAAGGCAGATGAGCCGAATCTTTTCCCAACGGCAATTTTGCATCGAGCCGATGATATGAGCAATTAAAAGAGCTAATTAAGGAAGTTAAAACGACAAAGCAGTCAGGTGGCGTTGTAGGTGGACATATTGCACCACCGGCTAAGGCAAACAAGCAACCTCTGTGAGTGAGTTTGCTCAGAGCAAACAATTTCCTCAGGTTTGAGGAATTCTGACCTTGGCTTTTACTATATCATCACTTTGTTTGAGAAAAATTTAAACATGGCGGAGCGAAATAAAAGCGAGGGATGGTTTTTGGAAGGCGACCAAGTTTTCGATGATTTCCTGGAAAATGGGTTAAAATTTCAAACAGATAATGGAGTTAAAAAGTTATGTTCTCCCAAATGTATATAATATAATCCTGCAAACGGAATGCCAGATAGCGAATTATGGAGAAAAATAAAAAATGACAGTAATTGGATGCAAAAACCAGGGTTACCAAAATATCTTCATAATTTGGTAGTCTTATATTAGTGATAGCGATGCGACAGATGTTTTCACATTTCGATTGCACTCAACTCATTTTAAAGAAAAACAATATTTGATAGGATTTTTAAAATTGTTCGTCGATCAATCCTCTCTGAAAGTTGTAGTGCCAGTTGAAACAACTTTGGAATTTTTCAGTAGTTCGTCCCACATTGATATGTAAATTTTAAAACCTAAATACGAAGATATTATCCTCGAAAATTCACCCCCAAAAAAAGGACCTTTAACAGCTAAAGTTTTTTACTGTAGAACTTAGTAGAGTTTCGGTTACTAAAGTCCTCAGGAATGTGTTTGTAACGTATTTTTAAAGGGGTAATTTGCTTTTGTCGTAAAATAGAGGAAATATTGGTGCGAATTCTGCGTTCTGTAAAGCATTCGAAGCGTTAAATAAATAGTTGCGAAAATTTGTTATAAAAGATTTCCCAATAATAAGTTCAGTTGGTGTTGAACGGCAATTTAAAAAGCGTTCGACTGCTTTTTTGTATTTTCTTATTCCCTAAGTATAAACTAAAAAAGGTTTAACACATACATATAAAATATTAAATTCTCACTACGTATTGATAAAGTTAATTTAATCTGCATATGTGTTTGGATTTTTCGTAAAAATTTGGCCATTTTTGTCCCATCTTCTTCGTTTCTAAAAAGTTTTGGAATGCGCAACTTGTACAGGTTCAAGTATTGCTTTTGGTGGTTAAAGAGTCACCTTGCGTGGTCATGTCACTTTAAGAATTTAGTCCAAAAAAATTTATTCTGTATTCCACATTCGTTTCTTAACTTTCTAAATTCTGCAATTCTGGTAATTCGTTTTTGTAAAACCGTTTAAATTCTAATATTGTTTTGACTCCGAGTTTCAAAGAGGCTAATAAAACGTGATCATTCAAAGCTGTTGGTTGTTTCATAAATTAAGGAAGCCTTACTCGGAGTTTTTCGCTGGAGGGAAGCAGCCCCCCAAAAAAGAGAAAATAAAACCAAACAAATTCCCCGAGGGAACCTGTTCCACAGAAATATTCCGAAAAAAGTCAATTCGCCGAAGAAAAAATAAGAAAAGCCAAGATGGCAAATCCAACAACTATGGACCCGGTTTTACCATTATCATCATCGTGAAGGGCTCAGAGTGAAAAGAGCTTGAAAAGACCCTTCCCCAGGTTCACATACGCCGCTTTGCCTTTGAGAGTCTTTCCATAGGTATTCGAGGTCGCCCCCAACTTAAGATGACGCCGGGAGCGTAACAAAAGAACGGCGCGCAGAATCTTCTAACGGAGGCACCGATTCGACATACAGAATCCCACACCTGTGCTCGTAGGTAGCCTTTGAGTGGAGAAAGCGAGATGATCGCCGAGTGATCACGGGAATTTTCAAAAAAAGGAAACGATGTGAGGGTCTGTGATGGTGCATGGTGTGTGGATTGTGTGTTTCCGGTAGATTCGAATCAAGAGGAGGAGAGGGAGGAAAATGAGCGGGGGTTACTGGCCCTTCCAGGTTCTTCGGTCGGCGCAGAGATCGTTTTAGTTTCAGAAAAGGTGAATATCTAAGAGTTTTTGGTCACTTTTTGAACAAACGTCAATCCGATGTCGTCTGCTGCGTTCGAAATATGTCGCGGTCCTTTCGTTCTGGAAGAATTGTTTCAGGTGCAAAGTGTGTTTTTTGCCTGCGTACGGCGCTGACGATCCTTTGCTAAAGTTTCAGATGATTCGGAATGATTAATCCAGTCACCCCATTTTGATTTATTAACGGAAAAGCCGATTCGTCAACGGAATAATCCGGCGAAATTGGGGGACCGTTTGGCTGTGGAACCGAGTTTTGTGTTTTTGTGTTTTTATTTTCAAGGCCGGGTTGCCAGGTAAACGAATTAGCATAAATGAATGAATTACATCACCAAGTCGTATTCTGTTTTTAATGATTACACTCGCATTCATCGTTTTCTTGAAAATCTGACTTGCAAGCAGAAGGAAAAAGGTGAATAATGAATTTACGGCAAATAAGAGCTGATTCGAGAGGAGGACTGCTTTGTAGGCTCCCGTCAGGGTCAAACGCAGGATTGTCACCCTGATTCCGGTCGAATAAGGCCAAATAAGAGGCGTTGCGTTTAGGTGTGTTCGTGTAAATGAATGGCAGCTTTAGGGCAACGCGATTGGTGGCTTCCCGTCGTTCCTCAAAGTTCCATCTGGGCTTTGTTTAGCCCTAAACGATTTCCCATTTCTGACTACGTCCCTGACACTTTCTTTAGAAATGACCATTAAGAGGATAAGTGATTTTTTTCATGTTATTATTAATAATTGTCGAGCTGTTAGAAACTGGCGGGACCTGAATTTTGAGAGGCTGCCTTCTGTGAATATCAATTATGACATTTACATAAACATTTTTTGTTTAATCGATTACCCATTAAAGAAATGGTTTTAAGTTTTCCAACCCGTTAGGTGTTTACCTCTCCTGTTGGTGTTAGCACAGTGAAATGGGAGTCCGGAATTTGCCTACGACCGCCCCAGAACGCCCACTTCAGCCGAGATTTCGTTGGTTAGCCTCCGCATTTTCGAAATAAACCATTCCCCCCACGTGAGGCAGAAAATTTTAGTTGTAATGGCTCTTAAGGCGAGGTTTGACGCAGAAAATTCTCACAGAGTCACTTAAAAACCGTTAAACCTTCAGCGAGAGAGGGAATGCCCAGCCGTAAAAGAAGAATGGAACAAAACCAGATTTGAAACAGAAAATAATTACCCCTAATCAAAAAACTGTAAATAGAAACATATTGAAGCAGCCTTTCAGCTCTTGACGGCTCAAGACAAAAAAATGAGAAAAAACTGGGAAAAAAACAAAAAAAATTGCAAAAAACAGAGTAAAAGAGAAAGAATGGACTCCTCTTTTTATTTTTTTCTAAATTAATTTTTTTATACATTCTTTTGTACTTTACTTTTATATTATCTCTTTTTTCTTAATTTTATTTTCTTCTGTACTTTTCTTCTTCGTTTTCTTTCTTATTTCTCCATCGTAATTTTTTATTCAGGATTTACTTCTAAATTTTTCTTCCGTGCTTTTATATTTTTTCCTCGCTTTTCTTTAATAATCTTCTTCTTTAATTTTCTTTTATATCTTTTCCTATTATCTAAAATCGATATTTTCGTACCTTCCTTTTAATGACACTTAGAAAGTACTCTTTCCCGTTGGCCAGAGATTCCCAATTCTATTGAGTTATTTTATTTCCTGTCATATCTGAATTTCATTATTCTATTATATTTTACTTACCTTTGTATGTTTTTTCAAAACATAATAATTTCAGTTAAAGAAAAGTAATAGAAAATGCAATAATTTGAAATATTTGACGAAATGAAGGAGAACAGGGAACAAAAACACTTTGTTTGGATATCGCGGCCAATAAAAGAAGTCGAAAGAGGAGAACACATACAGCTTTCAGGTTGGGGGGTGCACACAAGAGTTCGTATTTCGCGGGGAATCGGAAAAGTGCGTTTCGGTTGCGTGAACGCCGTGTAGAAACCACCTGTGAGCGCACTTCCCCCGCAAACTTAATTACACTTAGCATTATTAAGTAACATCCGTTAGTTTTAGGCAAGAGCTGTTAATTAGAGATGTGTAACTTAATTCTCTTTGCTCTCGAGGCAGAGTACAAATGTTTTTTCCTCTCGTTCGAGTAAAATGACACGCCTTGCACAAGCCTCCAGATAAGGAATCGCCCTATCAAAATACGGGTCCATTTAATCCAGATCCGACGCTCGATTCGCAGCCGATGCACGAGGATAGCTGCTGTCGCTGTTGTGCGCGCGGAGTGTCGACACCGCTGTCGGCCTCTCCCGAAGGACTAAAGCCGAGTCTCGACGGTGTTTTCAGGTGCAGTGATGGCGGAGATAGAAATCCCTCTGCAGAATGGCCACGCCGAGGGCCCGTTTCGCAACAGCGGGGACCCGAAATCGGTGTGCCATTGCTGTCCGTACGGGTACCACATCGACCTGGATTTCGTGAGGTTTTGCGAGAAGCTGGCGAAGGCAAGTGGAGAGCCGAGCACGAGCAAAAGGCTGAGGAGGGAGAGGAGACGGCAGAGACAGTCGATGGAGGTGCTGTTGGGTCTGACGAATCCTGCCATTTGGAACATCGAACAGCTCCTTCCGCCGGTGAGTCCCGATTACTTCAACTGGCTTTACTCAAATCTTAATTAGTAATTTAATTAGTGGTCTGAATCGGTTCGAATGTCTCTGGCATTTTCAAGAAGTGACATCATAAAAGCTGTGAAGAATTTATTGTGTCGAGGGGATTTTTTTTCATTGCCTTTTTTGGCTGTTAAATTTCATAAAGGCGGTCGGATCGTTTGGTTATTGTGGGCGTTGAAAAATGAGCAGAACAAACACGCGGAGGGCACAGTTTTATCGCATTCGGATTCAGAATTATAAATCACATTTGTATACTGCAGTGAAAACCGCATCTGAGTAAAAAATGAGTGCGCTACGTCATTCTGTGACCTTTCTCACCTAACGACACAGTTTGAATCGGTCTGAGTCAACTCTGCTGATAACCAGAGCAATAAGTCACAATTATCGATCGGAAGATATCGACCCGCAGCAAAATGTCCGACCCACAAACACATATGAAAGGGCCGCAATAGTGTGTGCTGGTGTTTGCAAATGCAGAAAGAGTGCAACACTTTGAAGACTCCCGCGTGGAAGAGCTCATCTTCTGTTCGTGGAATTTACCACAAGTCTTCTGTTGTACACGAGTTAAGGGAGGAGAAATTTATTGACTGCAGAAGTAATTGCTGCAGTTTAGTTTCCACTTTGAAATAATTTGGAAAAAAACTTTTCTCCCCGTCGAACACTTATATTATCTTCTTATATCAGAATTCTTAATACCAAAAGACGGCAGTATATAAATACTAGGGTGTCCCTTATAATGGCGAAAAAAATTTTTTTACGATTATCAAAACGCACACCCCCTAATTTTTTTCTATATACTAGTCTTTACTCAAATATAAAATTTTAACTTGATACGATTAGTTTAACCCGTGCCTGTAGAGCCTCAAAGTTTTAGAAAACATGTGTTTTTCGACCATTTAATAATTTCTAAGAAAATCATTTCAGTATTGATAAAACGGGTAAATGTTGCTGAAAATATTAGTTCCAATGAAAATTTACTTTATTAGTATCAAAAATTGGTATATCATTACTTAGAATATTTTCTTTTGAAAGTCACTTTTTTACAGTCAGGCTAAATTTTTCTGTGTTCCCTTATGCAGCCTAATGGGAACTCTTTTTGTTCCTCATCTGCCGTTTTTAGGCCATGGAAATCCTGAAACAGTTTAAAGGCTCTTTCAGTTATGTCATTCGCTGCTTTTAAACAATAAACTTTCTTTTTGGCCTCCACATACAGTATGCAGAGTGCTGCATTCCCATCCCATAAAGATACGTCTTCTTCAAGAAAACTGGCGTCAATTTTTAAACGACAAAATAACTCATTGCTCTTTTGGGATACAAAATTGCTCAAATATTTTACTAAAGCAAGAAAAATATAATTATAGTAAGCATAAAATAATAATATAAGGGACGAAGTACCAGCTAGCATACAGAGTGACAGACATCTCTTCTTTCGATGGGACATACTGTATCTCTTTCCGGAATCACCAAAGTTTTCTTTTTTCAGGTTTTTTCTAAAATATCAAATAAATTATCTAAATTTTTCTTAAACTCATTCACTTGGCGCTTATTAAAGAGCTTAAAGAGCATGGCGGGGTCTTCTTGGAGGCTTCGCCAGACCTTATGTAAATCCACAAGCTTTTTTACACAGTGTGGAACAGCTCTAGTTGGTATTCTGGCCTTTTCCCAGAATAAAAGGCACTCCCGAATGACAATATTCGCCCTTATTTAACTTCGCCAACGATAAAAAATAAAACCGCGAGAAGTTGGCGATCGAAGGGTAATTTCGCACCCTATTATTGATTTATAATACCCTATATTTGATGATTTACACCACCAACCAAGAAAATATTTTTTTTTTCACTTCTTAGCTCTCCTGACATTTTAGAAAAACGAAACAATTCGCATTAATTAAAGGACAAAACGAAACTGCATGAGAATAACAATGGGCGTGCACCGCGCATAAGGGGAGTTCCTACAGGTTCCTACAGGCACGGGTTCCAGTCCTTCAAATGACGTAAAAAAATTTTTTTTAGTGTTTTACAAACAAATGAACAAAATTAGGGGGTGTGCGTTGTAAAATAAAAACTTCGAAAAATAAGGGACACCCTAATAAATACTTATTATTTTATTTATCTATAAAAGCAGTAAAAAATTGTGCTTATGATTCTGAGATTGAAAGCATTTTTTATGAGTCATTTTTTTCCTTCGACGAAAGACAACATTCTTCACTATCCAGGCTTATCTCATATCATATCTTCTTTATCTATCTCGTTTGACTTTGAATTTTCCCATTTCGTATCAGCTGTTTCTCTTTTTCAGATCGCACAGGAAAGTTCTCCGACTCCGGAAACGATAGTGACTCCTGTCAGGTATTCCTCGTTGTACCACAGCAACGATGGCCTCAACAAGGCCGTCAAAGACTTC
Organism: Brueelia nebulosa; assembly: GCA_028293925.1. Classification (NCBI taxonomy): domain Eukaryota; kingdom Metazoa; phylum Arthropoda; class Insecta; order Psocodea; family Philopteridae; genus Brueelia; species Brueelia nebulosa. The sequence goes on from JAQIBA010000041.1 coordinate 366,525, forward strand.
GAAGCGACACTCGAACGAACGTCCAAAAAAAAGAAACAAGCGATAGAAGGTAATGGATGCGGGTTCTCATAACAGCCGACAACCCGAACGCCTGTCTCGAATTCTGTTGCAATTAATTAAAATCGGGCATCGCTGCCTTTCACTTGCCAAATTTAACCCGACATGTGCATGTCAGGCTACTTTCCTTAATGGTCTTACGACCGCAATGCCTCCGGGTCAGTCTCGCGTGTGTTCCCATGAGGTGAGGCATCACAAAGGGGCATCGGCCCGTCTGCCGCTAATAGGATCTCTGGCCATTTTCAGATCTGGATGGACCGATGCATCGCTCTCTCGACTTGAACGGGCAAAGTCCTGCGGGAGAAGAGTCTCCCGCCTTCAGAAGATCTCAGGACATGAGCCCCTTTGCGGATTTTGACGTTCTGTCTGTGTACAGCTCGGGTGGGGGCACCAGTCCGGGTCCTTTGCAGGTAGGAACGCCTTGAATGGTTTTCTCAAGACCGTCGCGAGGGTTGAGGACAATAACGGGATTTTTGTGCTTTGAATGCATTTCACAATTGGTTATTCGGTTTCATTGAATTGCTTTGTGATGTTTATGGTCGCCTTAAAAAATACGAAGAATGAAACGGTCATTACAGTGTCAGCGACTTCTTTTGTTTATTACAACTACAATGGCCGTCTGTTTTCAGAACATCCGAGAGCAGATGGCGATCAGTCTGAAGAGAATGAGGGAACTCGAAGATAAGGTGAAGCTGATACCGGCTTTAGAGGGAGAGCTCGACTCGCTCAAAAGCGAAAAATCAATGCTGATGGAAAAGCTGGAAAGCGTGAGATCCGCCCTGAGACACAGCGAAAATCATTTGAACGAAATGAAAGGGAGGGAAAGGAGAGAGGAGCAGACGAAATTGGCGGATGCAAAGCCCGTCCTGAGGGACATCGGGGTGAGCTGCAAGGTTCTCACGAGGGAAGTGGGAATAACGCCCCTCGTTCTCAAAACCAGGGCGGTGGGAACCGAAACGAGGACGGAAATACCGGCAGCAGTCAACGGGCACGCCACCCCGGAAACGCCGAAACCCTTGTCGAAGTCAATCAAGTCACAGATCCAACCGGAAATCGAAAGCAGATCAACGATAACTGATCTCTACATGAAAGACATCGCGGACATTTTGGAAAAGAAGGCGAAAAGGTTGGCGCTTAGAGATTTGGATTCAATATCGTTCACCCCTCATCCCCTGGGTCGACTGAACAAAGGCGTTCAGAGTTCAATAAAAGAACCGCTAACAGTATTACAGGTAAGTCCCTCATATTGTCTGCATGGATTTTAATAGAAATTGTCGTTGACCTCTTTCAATTCAAAGGGGTTTTAATTATTATTGAAAAAACTAAAAATCCCTTAACTGAAAAGGTACTTTTGAAATTTCACATTGCAGGTAATTGAAAAGAGGGAAATTGGTGTGCAGGTAGAAGCCCCAACTAAACAAACCAGAGATGCCGGATTGACAGCTAAACCCAAAGTGTATGACGCCTCCACAGACAGTCGTCCTAAAACGCGGGATTACGGTTCTTCCGAGGACAGAGTGACGGATCTGTTTTGTGATAAATGTAAAAACGTCAAAACGAGAAACGTTGGTGTGGGATTGGGTGACGTGAAGCAGCAGCTGGCAGAAGAGAAAAGGGAAAGCAGCCTGCTATTAAACCGCAGCAAATCGTTCAACCTGACGGAAAAGCCGAAAGTGTTGACGAGAAACGTCGCTGTCGGAACTGCGGTTCCGGTTAAGAAACTGACTGCCACGAAAGGGGTGGGAACCCACGATTACTTCACCCCTGCGACCAAGCACGTGGGCATTAATACTCTCAAATCGAAACTAGTGGACACTGCCTCTGGAGATAGCAAAATCACGGACGGGGTTGTTTGTGATAAGTGCAAGGGCGAGGACAAACCGCCCTCCAAGCCTCCCGGGCAGCACAGGGAGGCGGGAGATGGGCATCCGAAAGAGGTGCAGCCGTCGAAGATTCCCAGGCCGAAGAGTAACCAAACCACACCCGTGATGGAAAGAAAGAAATTCGTGCGGCAAGACACTTACACGAAAATCCCTCCGCAGTCGCCTTTCGACGCAGCCAAGAAATCAAAACCTAGGTATGTTTCCTTTGGCCGGCAACAAGTCGATATACTGTATTTCCGGTGTTGTTTTGTTTTTTATTCTTTTTTCCGAAACCGTTTTCAGTAGTTTTGAAAAGTTTTCTTCCTATATTTCTGCAGAATATAAAGCAACTTTTCGACAATCCAATCAAGAAGTTTTAAAGGAAAAAATTTACAGCAGTAGGAAATCTTTAAATCTACTGTCCTTTCATTAGAAGTTGGGCTCTAATAAGTTAATGAATCAAATTATCATACAAGTAACAATGTAATAAACATCAAACACTTTCATTTTCATCTGAAAGTTTTGCATCATTTTTTTTCTGAGGCTCCTGAATTATTGGTTATTTCGTAGAACAATTTCGGTTATTGGGAAGTGCAGTGTAATTTCATTTATTTCATTTACTTCAGAAAAGGATCACCTTTTTCCCCTATTCGAAGTCATTATTCGTTCTAATTTGATTTTATTTTCTTAATTATCAACACCATCTACCTTTCTTTCTTTCTTGCCCTTTTTAGGAATAAGTTCCTTACAGAATGAGTTTTAAGAATTTGACGGACATGGAAGAATTAACGGTCCATATAACGATATGGGTTTAATATTATGTCGTCGTTTATGGTTAAACTGATTTTGAATTTCGTTGATGAAATAATTTTTACATACAATAATATATAATTAGAGTATTAATAATGAATGTACGCTCAAGTTAGTAAGTTTAATAGTTAATTTAATTATTGAAGAAAATTATTTGAAAAGTTTCAGTGTCGCCAACCTAATCTGAGTGAATCAGTCCGGTAATCACCTTTACTTTAAATTCTAAATATGGAATGACTAATATAAGTAAATATTCCAACGACATTTTTCGTTGGTTCGGTGAATTAAAAGCTTTTTAAAGCTGTCTTTTTGTTGAAAATGAGTCGGTTTCAAAAGGTTTAGACAAAGAGACATTCACATATCTGCATTCTATCAGGTTTACATCGAACGATATTAAATCTTGGAATTATGTTAGATAAAATGTGACGTCGTTTCACAAATATGTATTCCAAAAGTAATTTTATTGAGATATAAAAATTGTTTCTTTTGTGAAAGACGGTGCAATCAATTTTTTGAAGTTATCGTCTAAGGTGCCGAATAATTGTCATATCATTATTAGTAGTTTAAAAATAATTGTAAAATACTAAATGAGGAATTTTTTTACTGAATAAGCGGTGTTTTTCAAGCGCTGTATGGCAGAGTAAGGGTCATTTTGCAATTGAATCAATTCTTGTTGCATTTTTCGTTTGAGCATTGTGTGTTTTTTAGGGTGAAGTCAGCTGAGAAGGTTAGTTCTCCCCTAGACGAGAAAGTAGAAGTAACGTTGAGGAAAAAGACAAAATCAACTGTTGGGCAGTTTCCAAGTTCAGCGGAGAAATCGTTGAGCAAAGGTGAGTTTTCACAATATTGTCAACTGTTGGAAATGTCAATTCAAATGAATACAACAGTCATATTTAATTTGGTGTTTATATATATTTATAAAAAAGAAACAATATTTGTTCTCATAAATAGAATTGTATTCAGTGTTGAAGCTGATAGCTGAATCAGTTTCCTGTTTTAGTGTGTAAACAATTAATAATCAGCATTATCACATTTCAGATTTAAAAGATATTCATTTAAGCAGCAGTGGTGAGAGGTATAGTGGCCACTTTGATGATTATTACTTTGATTATGATGAAAGCTACGAAGATGATTCAAAAAGAAATAGTGCACTGTTTCCAGACAATGCTCTGTTCCAACCTATTCAGGATGAAACAAGGGAAAAGTGAGTACTCTTTTAATTTCTTATAATTCTCATGTGCTTAGGTTTCAAAATTATTCCTTTTGTTTCCTTTTGTTCCCCTCTTGTTCCCCTCTTGTTGTTTTTTCACTCTCAATTGTGTTTACTTAGCAGACAACTTTTGATTAAATATTTATTAAGGATTAGTTTTCAATTGCTGTTCATTTATAAGGACACACTGCCTACCAAATTCTGCCATTTTGATTTCTATTGGAGGTTGTATTGGAGGTTCATTCCTTCAGTCCATTAATCATGGACTGCCAAATCTAAAAAACATTACATAAAATATTAATTAATTTAGCTCTTAATTTTTTCTCATGTGGCCATTTTTAATTATACATTTTATACTTAAGATCAGTGCGCTGAGGTGAATGTCCCAATCAGGAAAATCTGATGATTTAACTTTACTGATTAATAAATTTAAAGAATTCTGTCACAGAAGATTGAGAAGCAGACTTTCCATCATGATTAGGTCACTTAAAACATTGATAAGTTTATGTTTTGGTAATTCAGTGTTTGATTCATAATGTCTTGGTTTTTGTTTCAGGATTAAACCTAGTAAAGAGATGAAGGCAGCAATGAAAGTAGTTAATGACTCACTTAGTAAATACCCCAATGGTCTTCCAAAACAACTCAAGAATGCTTCCAACATAATTCAGCAAGAGTGGTTCAAAGTAAGTGCATCACTGTGAATAAAAAGAAGTGAAGGGAAATTCAGGGGTTGATTTGGAGTCTGAAAGTCATACAATGTCAAATATTTATTGCAGATTTCGAGCACGGCTTCGGCGAATCCTCTCGACGTGGAAGATTACTTGGACAGCTTCGAGGAAGTCTCGAGCACACTTCTCGAATACATCGTCAACATGGTAGACAACAATGTGAGTGGGTTTTCATTTGTGAAAAGTGTCTGTCGACGTGTTTGTCACGTGACTGTGTTCTCTTCAGGGAAACACGGCAATGCACTACGCGGTCTCCCACGGGAACTTCGACGTCGTGTCCATTCTGCTGGATTCCAAGGTGTGCAACATAAACAAAATGAATGCCGCGGGCTACACGTGCATCATGTTGGTGTCCCTGGCGCAGGTTCGCTCGGAAACTCATCGCCAAGTCGTGAAAAGACTATTTCAGATGGCCGACGTCAACATCAGAGCCAAACAGGTTGGCCGATCAGAAAGGGACTTTTGATTGTCATCGCAGCAAATGAGCAATTGTTCCTTCCTCTTTTCAGCACGGGCAGACGGCTCTCATGCTCGCCGTCTCCCACGGTCGTCTGGACATGGTAAGACTGCTTTTGGAAGCGGGGGCCGACCCCAACATCCAAGATGGCGACGGAAGCACCGCCCTCATGTGTGCGGCCGAGCACGGACACTTGGAAATCGTCAAGCATATCTTAGCCCACCCCGAATGCGACACCTCCATAACCGATTGCGTGAGTACGCTACAATTGTCCCCATGGTTGTGTACGAAGGCCATAGAGATTAAGAGATTGATTTGCGGTTTCAGGATGGCAGCACTGCCTTGGCCATCGCCATGGAAGCCGGCAACCGGGACATCGGCGTGTTGCTCTACGCCCGAGAGCACTTCTCCAGCTCCAGGGGGAGCTCCCCCTACACCTCCCTCAGGCAGCGGAAGGGGAAGTCCTCCAGCTCCCCCCACCCGAGGACGCCCACGTCTCCCAACCCCAACAGGAGGTCGGACCAGTCGGTGTGAGGGAGGAGAGGAGCCCTCGCAAGTGCCTTAGTCGAGTGGTCGGCGCGACACGTGACGAAAGAGTTGAGACGAAGGGGAGAGCGTGAGTGTTGCCAACCACAATGCGAGGGAGATGTGGTCACGTGTCGCCATTTCCAGCGTAAACTGTACTTACTTCGCTTTCATTTAACTCAGTTAATGGAAACTAACCAGTAGAAATAATTAACGGAAGCTTTTTCGAAAAGATTTCACTCGTTAAATGTATAATTATAAAGATCTGTCAGAGCGACTTGTTTAGCAACGTACAATAAATAAATTAAAAATATCACAACATTTCGGATTATTGATTAGACAATTGGGGAGACGCGAAGGCTACGGTCCAAATAAATTAAGGCTGCCGGCAGTTGGCAGCGCTGCAGAAGGTATTCCTCTTCACCTGATCCTTGGTTGAACCGTAACGTGCATTCACTCTGAATCCCTAAACAGCTTTGCCCACGATCATGTCCTCGCTCAGCTTCGCCGCCATTTTCCTCTCGAGAGCTGGCTCAACTGCGTTGCTCCTTTCCTGGGGAAGAATTCGGTTGTGTAACTTTTTGAAGAAAGGCACAGAGCTGGCAGCCTGAACAAGAACCGATGCGCTCACCTGCCAGTTGTTCTTCCTCAGAGCGTCTATTTCATCGAATATCTGGTACACTTGGAGGATTTCAATGACGATGGTGTCCCAGTAGCCGGCGAGGTCTTCGGGGGTGACGGTGTATCGCAGTTGGGAGTCGAATCCCTGCAGAGAGAAAGAGGTTATGGATGTGAAGGGGGTTCCTGTGGTCTGCGAGGCGGTCTGCGAGGCGAGGCTTACGAGGTTCTTGTAGCAGAGTTCCTGGAACTGGAGGAACTTTTTCCTGAGGAGCATCCTCGCCTTCCCGACGGCCACTCGTATGCTGCCCCTGACGTCTTCCGGGACGGCGTCATCGCACTCCAGGTCGCGTTCGGCAGTGGACACGAGGCTGTTGAGACGGGCCGTCTCGGCTTTGAGCAACTTTGCGTGGGGAATAAATTAAAAAATATCAGACCTAAACTGAGTAAATATATTCTTTCTGAAGAGACGAACAAAATTTCTTTTTTGGAAACATATTAGGCCTCGGAAATTCTCCGCAGCTTTCAAGCGTAATGTAAAGCCTAATTTTCGACCTCATGTGAACAGTTTTTTTCCAGATTTCTCCACTTTTTCTGACCACAGCAAAATAAGACACGGCACAGACTAAATTTTGAAACAATGTGAGTTTTGGACAAAGTCAGAAGATAATTTTCACAAATTGAAAAGTTCCTGAAAAGTAACGAGCAGGCAACTCGCATGTCATAAATGAGACGAAATTGCCTAAATAAAGCTTTTCAGGGACAATTTTTCCCTTTCAAATTGGAATTCGCACTTTGGAGAAAAATTTTTTTGATTAGAAAGTAGGATCCCCTCCAGTGTGTAACCAACACTTATTCGATCGTTTCCTTTCAATAACAAAATTTCGTTTCTTTTTCGAAATCTCTCACCCTTTCCCAGAAAGGTGTTACAATAGACAACGCTCACTATAAATTTTAAAATGGCGACCATGAAATGCCCTGACCTTGGCTTATTGTTAATTTGCAACAGCAAACTAGGCTTTGGAGAAAGCGTTGACGTCGATGGCATTTTGTTCGCACAATGAAAATAAAAATCAACTCGGAGGCAGTTCACTCTCAGCGATGTTCTCCCGATTATAAACAAACTCGCATAAAAACAATACGAAACTCAGACAAAATGAAAAAATCAAGGAGAAAATCATCCGTGAAATGATCAATTCCTTCTCGAGCTTTTCGATTTCGAAGAAACTAAACCGATGAAGTCCAACTTACAGCTAAAAAGTGGTTTCCGTTCTTGGAAAGTCCGTTGCTTCGTAAGTCTGACTCCATTTTTTTCTTTCTCAGTTCCGAATTTTCCGATGCTCCTTTTTGAATTCGAATAAAAAATCAGGTTATCGACCGAATAAATATGCGAGTATATAAATATAAAATAATAAACAAAAAGCACAAAAGTGATGTCCGCCGATTGCTGCGTCCGGTCCAGTCACCACCTGTTGCGACAAAGCGCAGCCACAGGATTCCTCGCCTTCGAGACTTTTAAGGTGCCTTCGCACTCGTTTCCGGTTTGCTTTCCGTTGACGGAAAATTGCTTTGCGCCTCTATGGCGGATGACGGTTTCTCAAGCCATAGACCCAAACACTGGCGTTACGTTTTAAAGAAATAGCAATTAGATGAAGTCAAGGTAAAAATACTAAGCTAAACTTGATTAAATCATCCCAGTTCAGATGAAAACCGTTCAACCGTCTCCATAATTACGCCAAAACATGAAAACACGACGGATTAAAAATTAATATATTTCCGGTGCAAAATTAAAATTTATTGCCCGCATCCCGAAAAACAACGGAAAAGCATTAATTTAATTAAAAATTTTAAATTAATTTTTGTCATTAATTTTTATACAATAATCTATGGTTTATACTAACTGTAACAAATATATTTGAATTTTTCAATTTTAATTATTAATTTGAATTGAGGAATAAATTATTTTTTATATAATAATTAGAAGGCACAATTGAATGTTCTTTATAAGTCAATTAAACCAAAATTAATTTGCAAATTAATTAAAATGGTTTCGTTCGTGGTGATATTCATACAATGTTTAATTTTGGATGTCAACAGAATCAAAGGTAAAAATATGAAAATGTTAAGAGTGAATGTAAAAGTTTTTTAACAAATAAAAGTAAATATTAATTTTATTAACAAATAAGCACATAATGCCAATTGCAATTTGACACAATACATTAATAAACTGTGTTCACAATTGACGAGTGAAATCGAAGATTAGTAAGCGCGACCTAAAGCACCCAGTAATTTATCACAAAATATTAATACAATTACAATGTATTCAAAAAAGAGAGAAGAAGAGTTTGAAAACGGTAACTCTGACTGACAATGGCAAGTCCCGACGTGTTGAAAGGCATTCATGGCACGTCGCAAATGTTTGGGTTCTCTGTCGACATCTGAAACGATCATCGAAAAGAGCGGTCAATCAGCGGGAAGATTCTGAATCCAAAAGCGGAGGAGGTTATGACTGAACATGGAAAACCCACTGAAATTCCCGAAAGCTAAAATCGAAAGAAAGGGAGAGATAAAGAGAGGCAGAGAAATGTGATAGGAGAGAGTGGAAAGGAAAAAGAAAGAATATAGAAAACGAGAAAAAGAAGAATAATAGGAGGGAAAAGGATAAAAAGTTCGAAAAAGGAGAGAAATAGAACAAAAACTTTACATACATTAACATAATCACTTTAAATACTGCACTCATTGAATAAATGCTCAAACAGAACTCTTTAACTCTTAAGGCACTCTTCAGTCATCCTTGTCCTTGTGGAATTCCGGGAGGAGATCGAACCACTCTGTCGTCGGCGTGCTCAGGTCCAGCTCGCTCAAATTGACCAGCACCTGCAACAGTCACCAGTCACCAACTCGTACCGTCCCCTGAGGCACAGTCACCATACCTGTCCCATGCAGTTGCTAGAGGAGGAGAAGATGCCCTTCTTCGTGGCCACGGACACCTCCAACTGTCTGTTGCTCAGTTCTACGGGGGAGATTATGTACTCGAACTGCTGGTCATAGACGGGGTTGCAGTTGTCCTTGATCGCGTCCGTCTTCCTCTTCGAGTCCTTGTTTCTTTCCGGGAGTAAGTACAGCTTCACGTAGGGATCCGGGATGTTACTCGGATCGTTCAGGGGTAAATTCCTGAAAGGAGCACGTGGCTTTTGTCATTCACATGGAGGGAGACCAAACCTTTGTTGGGGGGAAACAATCCTTACGCAATCCTGTGGACGATGACCTCGAATCGCTGCCTGCTCATGCTGTAACTCAGCGTGAGCAGAATCCTGCCCAGGCCGTGCTCTCCTTTGTCGGACATGCTGGAAAGGTTGGAGAGGTTGGACAAGGTGCTGTCCGTCCTGGAGGGCAGCCTCTTCACGGGGGCGCTCTGCACTCCCTCCACTTCCGTTTTGATGAAGTCTTCCGCGGGGGTCGTCGAAGGCACGTTGCTGGGGATTCCGCCTTCGGAGGATTTGTTCGAGCGGATGGAGTCCTGTTTCCGGTTGAGGAAAGAGTCCTGCTTTTTGAGGAAGGAGTCCTGCTTTTTTAGGTAGGAGTCGACTGAGCTTTTCTCAGAGGGGACGCTATCGGGGTCGCCGGAGGCGATGTCCCCGGCAAGACTTTGGTCGTCTAGAGATGATTCCTTCTGCAGAGGTTCTTCGAATTTCAAAATCTAAAAGTACAATAAATGTGAGAGCTTTGCACTAAAAAATAATATAAACTAGTTGGAATAAAACTGAAAAAGGCTCACCTTGAGTTGCATACTGAGCAGAATCTTGCTCTCTCCGCCGCTCTTCTTCAGCTGGAAGGGCTGACTGTCCACTATCAGGTTGGGCTTTTCCAGAAGCTGACTCAGATTGTAAATCAATTCCCCGATGTCCTTTCCGGTTTTGTTGTCGGTCACTTTCAGGTGCATCGTGTCTACTTCCGGGTTGTTTACTAAGAAAACAAACCCTGGAAAAAATTATCAAACAAATTACGGACAAAATCACTAATTAGGCATATTGTAATGTAATACTTTTATACATTAAGTCGAATCCTAAATAACCTCCTTTTGTATTTAATCTGTTGTATTCCCATTTACAGACACTCTCAAAATATAATGGAGGGCTTAAAAGACAATATTTTATACAGTGTCACCACTCGACCTAATATATAATTTTCATTGAGTGTTTTGATCGCCGGTCAGGGCCGCGATACCTTGTTCGAAAACTGGGCAATCCGTCCTCCACTGGGCGTGAGTGCTTTTGGTCATCTTGCAGAGGGTGACGCTCACGAAGGGATCCGGCTTCGACTGTGGCCTCGCATTCGGCAGATTCTTGACCGAGTCGATGAAGATCATCAAAAGGGCCGAACTCATCGAAGTCACCCGCAGCATTTGAGTTTCTGCGAGCGCCTTGAAAAGAAAATATTGCTGATTATTGCTTGCACAAAGAAAAATCCAATATAAATGTATATAAAAGGAAGTCGAGATATAAGAAGGCCGACCGACCATTGGAAACTCACTTCTTTGAGATCTTCCGCGTTAGAAGACAACCTGAACCAAGTCATCCTCAAGTGAACCATTCCGTGTTTTGCTTCTTCCAATGTGACCCAGGTGTCCAGATGACCTCTTTTGGCCACGCGACTGATTTCCAATGTGGCCCTACCGAAAGAGAATCCTCCGTTAGTGAAGAATCGACTCTTAAAGTGCCGAAATGAACAGTTACAGAAAAGCTTTTCAACGGTTACAGAAATCATTCCGCACAGAGTCGGATCTCAGAGAGCGCTATAAGCAGAGCAGTCGTACAAACCTTCCCAAGTTTTCATCTTTTCCTGTGTTATCATGGTCGCGAAGGACGACATCAATATACTGCCCTTTCATATCCTCCACCTTGAACTAAATACAAAAATGTTTGGCATTAAGCGTGAGGCACAGGGTTAACAAAGCAAAAAACTCAAGAGGAGGAGGCAACAGAAACGGCTTTGAATGAAGCGGCGTTGCAATCGACTGCAATTCTTTCAGATCTATTAACACCAGAACGACCGGGAGGGGTCAAAATGACTCTTGCATCATATTTATTTTTTCCCTTTCAACTAAGGTGTATTTTAAGACTGGAAATATGCGCATACATTACTTCAATCATTCGGTTAAAATAAATTAAAATGTAATAACTGTTTGTCACATTTTTTCTGACTTTTCTTTTTTCCCTGTTCCCCCTCTTTTTTTCTTTTTCTACCTATTTTTCTCCTTTTCTCTGGTTTTCTCTTTTCTCTTTTTCCTTTTTCCTTTTTCCCTCTCAGAATTATAAAAATTACAGAAAAAATCTCATACTTATTTTAAATTTAAAACAAATCGTCTTGAAGATAGAAAAAAGACAAAGATGCATTATCTAAAACACTTAACAAATTTTTAAAGTCACAAAAGACGAAAAAACCTAAAAAAACAAAGTCGATTTATAGGTCAAAGTGACCCCTTTGGCCATTTTGGTGTTAAGAATAAACTATAAGAATTCTAATATCGCCTGAGTAGAAAGAATTTCCCCGAAAGAGCTAGAATAATTTGTGTAGAAATAGTGGAAAGGGGTGGAGGGCGAACAACCCCATTCAGCATCCCTTACATCACCCGAGCGCCCCAAAGGAATGGCTATTGAGAATCACTAACAGAATTATCGGATGACAAAGGCACACAAAACGGAAATAATTTCAGTGCTTTCGAGAGTTAATTTTCACTCGAATCCTTCCAAACAGCAGAAAATGAGCGGCACACAAAATTAATTATTCATTGCTCAAGGGCAGGTTTTGATGTTTTATTCCGGAACAAACAGTGCCAATAAATAAAAATCCATTCAAAATCTGCCAGCCAAAACGAAATAGCACAGCCGACAGACATTCAGGGAGTCAGTACTAAAACAGATGTAAAATAAAACGCAGAGGTTTCCAAACGCAAACTCTTCAAAATCACCTGCCGAGGAAATCATCGTTCTGAACGCCGGGGAAACCTGCGTCATAGTCCCACAGCGAGATACCCAACTCCTGCCCCTTTTTCGTCACGACAATGGCCTGCGGATTAAATTTTCAGTGTAAGGCATTGGTGCGGTTTTAGAGTGCGCAGAAGAGCTCCGAAAAGCCGCTGCGGCAGACCCAAACACCGAAGACAGTTGTTTAGTCCGGTCTAAAGTATTAGTGCTCTGACAGGGTGAAACTGAGAGTAACCTTTTCCCGTTCGAGTGCCTGAGAATGTTTTCATTACCTTCCCAGTTTCGCGTTTTTGTGGGAAAGATCGTCGTGATCTTTTAAAAGGATTTGCATCTCCTGACCCGCGTCCAATATCTCGAACTAAAAGTTAAAAATTCCTTTTAAAAATCATCTTTACTCAGATATGATCCCCGTCTGCTCACGTCGAATGATCTGTTGCGTTGGGACAATCTTTCAGGGGTTGAAATTGCAGGCTGAAGAGCCAGAAATTGCAAAAGAAAGAGCCAGCATTACCTCGCACCAATAATCCCATTTCGGGTTAACGGTGTTATCGATGATTTTGGTTTTGAAGGTCTGCGCTCCGACGGTTATGATGGCGTAGGGGTCAGACTTTCCCTTCCCGAGCATCCCTATATCTTTCTTCATTAGATCTTTCGCCTCCACTACGTGAACTCTTAATACTCCCTGAAAAAGAAAATGATAAATTCAGTAATTAGGAAGTGCAGTGCAGTCTTTAGTTGAATTATAATTAATTAGTAGGTTTATTAGTTAATGGATTTGGATTAAAACACCCTTTAAAGCAACTGGCAAAGCACACAAAGTGAGGCAAAGCTCACCTCCGGTTCGGGCGTCTTCAAAGCAGTGGCGGGAATGTCGTCGGACAACTGAATGGGCAGTTTGTTGGGCAAAACCATCATTGTCGCCACTTGTTCGACGATTATGCGTCGCAGCAAATCGCTCAATCCGGGCATGTCGAGCACATCGGCGACGCCGACGAGGTTGAAGTCGATGTTCGGGTTGTTGAGGAAAAAGATTTGGAGGCCGCCCACCATTGGCATTTTCGTTATGAGGGGTTTCATTACGACTCTCACCATTCCGTGAATCTGGAAATCTTTTATTCCTCCTGAAAAGACAGGGAACTTCTTTTAACTGTTCTCTGGAATGTCTCAGAATCAGTCTTAACTTTGGTTTCCGGTGTATGGAAAGACTCTCTCTTCATCCCACCCACTTTCAACATGAAAAGTTGCCAACCGTTTGTTTGGATAAGTTTTGTTTTCCACATTGACTCACCGGAAACTCCGCCCAGAGTGAAGGAAATGTCGCAGTCGCTGGCAAAGAAAACATCCACATCCATTAGAATTTCATTTCTGGAGACGTTTTTGTCGTAGACTTTGACTCCGCCAATGCGAGGAGGCTGAAAATTGAGAAGTATCTCATTAAATATTCGTGAATCGGTGTTGATCAATGGCGGCTGCGTAACCGTAACCGTAACCGGCGTATAACCGAAACTGTGTTTTATTTAAGTTATTAATTTATTTTTACCTATAAGCTGTCATCAGCTTATTGACTATTGTTACACAAGTTAATTTATCATTTATATATTAATTGTATACATTTATTTACGTAATTCAATGCTCTTTTTTTCCTGAAAATTCGCCCCATATGCAGTACTACAATCCTCCATAAATATCGTACATTGTATTCAATTGTTAAATATTTTAAACTGTTGGATTTAATTTGGGGTTAATTCGTATTTAAAATGATTATGAATGTTTCGTCTGCTTTTTGCTGCAGAAATCCTCAGCATTATTATTTGATTGGTGAGCAATCACAAGGAGCAGTAAAAGTAGAGCCACTTTTGATTGTCCAACTATCGAAACACTTACTATTGTGCCCAAAACCATTTTCTGAAACTGGAAGCCATTCAATTTGTACGATGCCAAACTTTTTGCGACGGCCGGTTCGATTGTTTCTTTTATCAAATCCTTCGCGTAGTGATTCACGTTGGGCCAGACCTGGCGTAGAATTTTATTCAGCCACTCCACCCTTTCCACATCGGGGAAAAACACCTGAAAAGACAAACATTTTTCTCATAATTCGAATACATAAACAAAGTTTCAATTCTTAGGAGAAAATAACTCGTGAATTTTTCTTATCGTTATCTGCAAAAGCGGAAAAATTATCCCCAATTATCATTAGACGTTGCACCTTTTGAGTGTGCCCGTCATAATTCAAATAAACACATCGGGTTCTTCTAAGATGTGCTAATTTTCATGGCGGCAGGTGCAGACACGATCGATTCGGCTCAGTATCCTTTCAAATGATATCAATAACCTATTGATCACGAGTCGGGGACAGTGGAATTTGGAAATGCGAACGTGGAATCCAAGACTCACCCACGAGGGCAAATCGTCCACCCTCGCCAGAATAACGTCCTTTTCGTTGCACATGGCCGCCGCTTTGGCGATCGTCCTTTTCAGCTCCTTTTCCTTCCTCCACTCGTCTCGGATCACCGAAAATATTATGGGGCCGACCAACCACGCCGCGCTGAACTGAAAGTATCCGAGTAAGTACACGACGGCCACGGTGCCCACTTTCTTGGCGAACGATCCCAGCACTGCCATGATGGACACCCCTGGAAGAGATGGACCGTCATGAGATGGCCGAGGAGACATGTTGTTGGTCGCGCCCTGCAAAACCTCACCGGTTTTGTGCTTTTTCTCCGAAATGATTTTGAACACCATGATGGGCCCTTAACAGATACAACACCGGCCGCCGACTAACGCGTTAATTTAACAAAAGTGTTTCACGAGAGAGAGACGCGTCTAATCCTCGTCTTCTAATCTTCTTTATCGTCCCAATTGAATGAAATTCTGAGGAATATTTTCGCGGTTATCGATGTGCTTACTTTCAAGTATTAAACACCCTTTCTTACTTTTCCGTGCATTTAATCGATGATAAGAGTGATTGAAAATTTCGTGGGTGATGTTTCGAGGTGAAACGTGGGGAAGGGATTTACAACACAGTGCCAAAGAGTTTTTCCCTTAAGGCAAGTTCTCGGATATTCCCCATAATTTTCAAATTATTATCAAAACAATTAAATTTCAGGGGTATTTCTTGGTGGAAGACATCTCTAACAGAATGTTCAGAATTAAAAATGGCGTTTGAAGTGCATGAAGTAAATCAGGATAATTTCAATCAAAAAGACAGTTTCAATGAAGAATGAAATACTACTAAAATCAAGAGTTTTGTTTATCTCAAGAAATTTTCATTATAGAATACAATCACAAGAGCATAAGTATCAACATGTCATATTGAGAAAAATAAAGAAAATCATTAGAGAATAGCCGTTAAACTCAGAAGCAATTTTGTTATTCATCAAGTTGAGTATTTTTTTTAAATCTTTTTAAAATTATTTATACCCAAAAAATATGTAAAACAATGGATCTGTTCAAGATCTGCTTACTAAATTCATAAGTTCGATCTTAAGTAATTTCTGTTATTTTTTGAAACGTTTTCCATTTAATTATTTATTTTGATGACTTTGAAATATTCGATCTTTTTGTCGAATTTAATTAGTCTCTCACCGTACAAACAACTGTCGTCAAAAGCATTTTATGTATTTTTTTCAGAGTTTAACAAAACTCAACGTAACTTATAACTCACAAAAGCCGTTGACAAAAAACTACCGGAAATTTTGTCTGCACGGTGAAAACGAAAACTCGTTGTCATGGCAACCTAAAACCCTTTGAATTTTCTTAGCTGCTGCAAGAAGTTAATTAAGACTCAGCCTAATATTTTTATACAAATTTGAAATTTAACAGCACTTTTTATATTTGCAGGAAAAGACAAGTTCAAATTTATTTCTTTTAATTTCTAAAGGCAATTTCTGCTGTTGTTTAATATTTTTCATGAAAAAAAATTGTGAAAAAGTGTGGAACAAACTTTTTGAGATTTATATGACCTGAAATGTAAGGATTTTAAATGATTTTTGTTTTATTTCTTGCCAAAACAGAGAAATGTTGAAAATTTTCATATATTTTCTGTGTTTTGTTTGTTGGATATTATACTGAACAATTGATAAAAGAAATGCAACAAATACTTTATTTTGTATTACTTTTTTTGTATTACCTTCTTAAACCTAACATGTGTGGCTATACAATGATTTCAATAAAAAGTTTTGGCTTTTTAAGAAGTATAAATATATCAAGTGCCAATAGGTTAATATATATAACTTTATACATAGTACACTTTAATAGATAGTTGAGTTCAATTTATATGTGACAATTTATGAAAATACTAATGTCAGCAATATAATCGGCATTGTAATGCAGAATTAACAAATAATCTTTTTATCAATTTGCCAATTACATAACATATGAAACAACTGGCTAACATTAAAAAATTTTTTACATTCAATTTGTAAGATAACTGTTATTTTAACCAAGTATTAACTAATGTTGTCTTACAAATATTAATTGTCTTTTAAAATCACAACTCACCTGCAATTCTTTTTGGAGGTTTGGGATTCCCCACATCATCTGGTGCAAGCTCTTTACTAGCTGCAGCCATATTCATTGATTTTTTTGATTTTTAACAGAACAAGAAGTAAAAGTAACACCACCTGAAATGAGAAATTAGAATTTAGTCAAAACACATGTGCATTTTTTTTGTTTAAGACTGCACACCAGATGGGATTTTGTTATAAAAAAAAGAGTTGTGGAATTGAATGCAAAATCAAAGCATCAGGGCAGAAAGCCAAAGTGTAACAAGGACACTACAAAGTAACTCTGACTCTACAGAGTAACACTGACAAATTCCAATTAGTGAGATCTGCTAATTGCTGTGGAGAATTATAATTGCTTCACAGCTTGAGTGAATGCCCACACGCTGATGTCAACGACATGAGACAAAATTAAGACGCCTATATGCCATCAATGTGACAAATCAATAGGGAGGAATAATTAATTAAATTCTAAATAAGAATGCTCTCAAAAGCCGAATATTCATGGCCGTTGTCGTCATCTTTCGTTGTGATTTCAGAAAATAAATTTGAGCAAAACCCTTACTTACTGTTGTGGTATTCACTTAAAGAGGCAAGAATATTTGGCGATGAATAAATGGCGTTACAAAAATGCTGAGAATAGAGAAAACTCGAGATTCTTGGATTGGCGTGAATGCAAATTAGCTCTTTTTCTGTAAATGTTTACAGAAAGATAACTTTTTATAAATAAACGTGAGTCACACACTCTTATAATAAAATTACTGTATTTTTGAGGGCTTTAGAGCTTAAGTACAAAATCACAAAGCAAAAGCCTGTTAACGACTTAATTATAAAGTAATATATAAAAACGTCGGTAATTTATAAAACTGAGAAAAATGAAAATACAAATAAAATAAAAATCAAATTAATTCATGAATTTAATTAAGAAAATAAAACATAAGGTAACTTCTGCTCTTCACTCGGTTATACAAAAACAAAGTGGTTTGGGCACAGCCCTCTTAGTCCACGTGCGATTTGGCAACTGCGCAAATATTTACGCGCTTTTAAAAGCTGGAAAACTGGAAAATTAAAGCTATTAAATCTTTTTAAAACCTATAATTCGATTAAGAAGTTTGTCAGTCGGACGTGGTTTGTAATTTGGATGACTTTTCTACGATGTTGGAGGGAATAAAAACCGTTAGAGAGCAGAAACTGTTAAAAAATTTTGTACATCGTGAGATCCACAAATATAAGTTAAAAATTAAAATCCAGTCCTAAAAAGGGCAAATATAATCCGTAAACAAAGGCTAAAATAAAAGGCCATTGCTCTCATCTGCATTTATGGAGGTTCTACTAATAAGCCAAAAGATGTCTCTAACTTAGTTTCAGATGTCTCCACATGGCTTTTAATATTTTTATTTTATTTCATGAGCTGCTAAAAGCAAAGTCTCAAAGGAATTTGGTGATATGAACGTGTATACGAGCTTCAGCTCCTGTCCATTATTTTGAATCAATAAGTTTCATAAATATTAGGAAAAGTACTCTTCTTTCTTTTTTTGTTGTCAGGTATTTTCTAAAATTTCCCAAGTTTTTCGTATTTTAAAGTTTTATATTTTACTTTGATTTCCATACTTTAAAGTATTTCACATTTCTCTAGAACAGTTCTATCGTTTCTTTGTGAATTTTATTACCTACATTTCAATCCTCCCATGAATATCTCCGTATTTTTTCTGATGGAAAATGTACTTTGATAATTTTTTAAATTTCCCTGATTATAAATGAAATTTAAAAAAAATATCTGCATCCGTCATTTATGTGAAAAGAAAAGCATTCGCTTTCTGATTGTGAAATGTCAGAATTTAAAAATAACGTATTTGTAATGACGAATTAAGGTTTCAACCTTGACCGATTATGTTGGCAGAACTGGAGTCTTCTGCTCAAAAACAGTTTCTTCAGTGTCTCCTACTTTTAAAAATGATTACGGTATTTTCACGTCTAAAGAACGTTTGTTCCTTGAGTGTGTTATCCGGAAGATTAAATGTATCAGAGAGTTTTCGAAATCAAGTTAAAGTTTCCATTTTTGCGAACTCTTCGATAGCTCCGCTTGCGAAAAGGAATTTTAGCGAAGAAAAAAAAGCTCAAAAAGCGCGAGACACGGGATCGGCCACGATCTTCGATAAGATCATCAGCAAAGAAATAAAAGCGGAGATTTTATACGAGGACGACACTTGCCTTGCTTTTAGTGATGTCAATCCCCAGGCGCCGGTCCACTTTTTGGTGATCCCCAAGAAAAGAATTTCCATGCTGGAAAAGGCCGAGGATTCGGACGAACCAATTTTGGGAAAACTTCTTTTAATCGCGAAAAAACTCGCTTCGGAGAGGCTGAAAGAAGGCTTTAGGGTTGTCATTAATAATGGAGTTGACGGCTGCCAAAGTGTTTATCATTTGCATTTGCATGTTTTAGGAGGTCGACAAATGAGATGGCCACCTGGTTAATGTTGCATTATATTAACGTAATGGTGCTTATAGTTAAGTGGCATTAAAATATACTTTGCAACAATTATACTTTACAAAAAGTTAGCTGAAAATGTTGAAATTCAGCAGGACTCTTAATAAACTTTGTAGAAGTCAAAAAAAATTAGGGAATAAATTGTTTAAATCAGAGGTTTTAGGAAATCAAAAATGTTTTTTTAGTTTTAAAAGTAAAATTTCTGAAGGGTAAGTGTAAAATATTTTCTATCTAAAAAACTTTTAGATAGTATTAATAGCCTTTTGGGATTATTTTAGATTTTTAAAAATTTTCAAAATTGTTTATAATTTACTTCTGTTATTATATTTGTATAAAAATTTAATAATTTATAAAGAACAGTGAATTACTTCATTTTTAGAAATCCAGAAAGTGTATTTGCAATAACTGATAGTGTAAACTGTTTAAATTAATTTACTCAGTCTATAGAAATGTTTCAGTTTAACTGTAAAGTTTAATGTATTTAAGTTATCTGCCATTTTTATCAGATGATGTTTTATTTTTTTTCAGGAAAGATTTTGGAGTGTACAGTATAGTGAAACCTGCTTTTGTGACAAACATAATAGACTTTCCCAAACACATTTTGTCTCCCACATATGCTTCCGGGATTATATTGGTGGATCGTGATGATCAACCTAAAGAACCTGAAATTAAGAATGCAGAACAAATTAGAAAAATGAGGAAGAGCTGTTCAATGGCTCGTTATATTTTGGACTCAACATCAAAGAAACTTAGGGTAACCACATTTGTTTAATGCTATTTGTAATTAACATTAAAATGATTGATAAACTGAACTGTCTGTCATTTTTATATTCTGCTAAAAAATCCTCAATTCTTTGCAATTTGTTTTAGTATTTATCAATTTTTTTTTGTTTAATTGAAGAAGTTGCAGAGAAATGACACCCAAATTCATAAGTGTTGGAAATAAATTATCAAAAATTTTCATGAAGAGATAATTGATAATTCCAGGTTGGGATGACCACAGATGAAATTGACAAAATCGTTTGTAATTTATGTGTCGAAAACAACGTTTATCCGTCCCCTTTGCACTACAAAGGATTCCCAAAGTCCGTCTGCACTTCAGTGAATAACGTCGCCTGCCACGGAATCCCCGACGACAGACCCCTCTGTGATGGAGACATAATCAACATTGACGTAACTGTTAGTTCATGTTTGCGAAATAGTTGCTGAGGATTTTCGAAAAGGAAACGTTATATCGGAGCATTGATTACAGATATATTTAGACGGGTATCATGGAGACTGCTCTGCGACTTATGCAATCGGCCAGGTTGACAAAAAAGGACTGCACCTGATGGAGGCCACGAAGCAGTGTTTGAAGGATGCAATCTCCATCTGCTGCGACGGAGAATTCTTCTGCTCCATAGGTCAGGTAATCAGCGACAGTTCGAGAAAGTATGGTCTCACTGTTGTGCCTTGTTTCACTGGTCACGGAATAGGACAGTACTTTCACGGGCCTCCCGACATCTATCATTGTTGTAAGTGAATGATACATTGCAGGACGTGAAAATTGAAGATTTGGTGATTTATTGCTTCATTTTTTCAGTCAATGATTATCCGGGGAAAATGAAGACTGGCATGACTTTTACAATTGAACCTGTGTTGACACAAGGAGAGCCGGAAATAATAATTTTAGAAGATGGATGGACGGCTGTGACTGCGGACAATGCTCGGACAGCTCAGTTCGAACATACGATTTTAATTAATGGAAGCAGAGCTGAGATTCTGACAGAGTCTTCTTTAGAGCCCAGTTAAAGAGAATTTTCTTTATCCAGTACTCAAGCTTCAATTGGTTGAATATCTGTCTAGAGATGTGTAGTAAATATTTTTGAGATTATGACTGAATAACTATATATTAGCTTTTTTTTGTAAAGAGGCTAGTTTATTTTTTGAATCTTTAAAAGATTCTTCCAATTTAAAATACTATGAAGTTTATACAAAATAAAATAATTAAACCAGTGATTGTGTATGGTGGATCTGTAGAACAATGTTTGACCCTTTATCTGCTCACAACTTACTTTTTCCTTTCCTCTTGAAAAAGCAAAAAGTGTCAAACTAAATGAATATTATTCTTAGCAATTCAAAAAATTAATGAACAAAAACTGATTTAAAAATGATTTATGTTAATATTCAAGAGAAGGTTACAGTTAAATTTAAAGTAATATTATAAAAAATTCCCCAAGCGATTTGCTCTTAAGAAAACTCCTTTTGAAAATATATAATGAGTAAAAATTTTAGTATATTATATTGTATTGCTCCTAGAGCAAAATAAATTTGTTAAAATGTCAGTTATTTGCATACGGATTACATGTAATTGTCGTAAGAAAGTAAAGTATGATTCTTAGCAACGCAGAACGAAATGGTAAAAGGTTTTTAAATTATTCTTTTAAAAGGGTTATTTTATTAACAAAAGATTGTCTATTAAAATGAGATGAAAAATAAATATTTTTTCAGTTAATTTTTGAATGTTCAGCTTAAGTTTTTGAAAGATGTTCCTCATTTTCTTTTATGAAATTGTATGAAAATTAAAAAGAATTTTACCTTTATAATAAATTTGCCAAGTCAACTGAACTTTCAGTTATTCCGCCAAGAAAACTTATTGTCCGTTACATTAATTCCAAATTTCCCCAGTGATGGCGCTTTGGACAGTGTTACCAACCTTTGGATTATTCCGAATTTTTTCGTGGGTTTGGAAAATTAAATAAAAACAGATTGATTTCGGTCAAAATGTTTTTAAAGAACAGAACATATATTTTAGACACTTATTTTAAGTTTCGACTTTTTTTTTAAACATCCAGAAATAAGTAAAGAGTTAGTCACAACAATTATAATAATTTCCTTCCAGCACAATAAATAATTTAAGTTAACGGCGTTACTTTTCTTACGGTTGCCCAACACCAAATTAAATATTCGCGAGTCTATTTCTTCTGATTTTGCGGTTGATCCATTACTTCTTCATTCTTTTTTATCCTCGACCAGTAGGGATCTGGTTTTGGATTTATCCCCGCATTCGGATACGCTTCGTCCCCCTGGATTGCAGCGGGATAATCGTGGTATATTTTTTCTAGATCGCTCCACACGGGTTGCTCTGAGAATTTACAAATAAAAATAACGTATTCTTCAACTGTTTATTTATTCGGCAGTCCTGAAAACTCACCGTTTTCCTTGAAATACTTCTCGAAGAAAGATCTCTTAATGGGCTCTGGCAGGTCTTTGGGCAACCATTCTTGGCTGTCGGATTCTGTTGACGACGTTAAGGTTCTTCTGCCTATTCTGGGTATGCTTTTTGAGGCCTGAAATAATTTTCGCATTCGATTCTTTACAGCTGTAGAAAATATTAAGTGGAAACTTTCTTCAGTAGTTGAGTGATTCTTTTGTTCTTAACCGTTATGGGTTGCCATGACAACGAGTTTTTGTTTTCGTTATTTAGACATAATCAACGTACATAAAAGCAGGTTTTATTTAATCTCCTTCAGCGGTCACTTGCCTTCAAGAAGTAATTCTCATACTCCATGGTTCTCCTGCCGATCCTCGGCACGCTCTTGGACGCCTTCAAGAAGAAGTTGGTTCCGATGTCTTCGGGTTGTGGGGGCTTACCGTAAGAGAGAACGGCCACAACCAAAACCGCAGCTGTGCGAACATTTCCTCATGTGAATTTAACTCGGCTTCTTTGTCTCAATTCGAAAAACACTCACCTGTCAGGACGTGCAAATTCGAAACCCCCATTTCGGTTCGATTTCCGTTGGCAGGACATTCATTTGGGGCAATTTGGTATTTATATAATCTGGTGGAATCTGCGATAGCGTTAAACACCCTTATAATTCGAGGAAAGAGATTCATCGATTAAAAATGGCAGCTGTACAGCGTGGTTAAGTGATTTTAGCTCGGGGTTTCAATGTTGTTTTTCAGGTTCGTTAGTGATGAGCTGCATATACAATTGTATACTGAGTTGATTCGATATAGTTAAAATAATCATTGATTGGATGTTAGATCAAAAATACTTTGTAGTAAGTTAAGATATAAAGTGCAGTTTTGATCTCTATGACAAAATGGCGTTAAATAAGTAAAATATAGCCGAGGTTAAAACAGTAAAGTTAGAATGAAAAGAGCCTTTCCAATTGAACCGTAAAATTTTCTCATGGGAGATGAAAATGAGCCTCTTCATCTTCTGCGGAACATAATAACGGAATAATTGTTCCTGCGGAACATCCTGTGAAGACACGGATAGGGGCGCGTATGAGGTCAACGGTCTGGTTATTTGTTGAAAAAGCAAATTTTTACAAATGGCAGCTAAATTTTTCCAGATGAATTATTATGCTGAGTCATTAGTAATTTCCGTTATTTAAGTTACAAGGAAACTCTAGTTTTTTTGATTCATAACTAACTTCCGTTTTTTCGAATTATAAATAACCTTCGTTTTCCATTAAATTAAGAGGTACTTAAGTTTTTTACCGAATCACAAGTAACTTCTGTTTGGTTTTTATGAAGTCATTATATAAGTCATAATCATAGTAATATTAGATATAAACAACAGAAATTACTTATGAATTCACTTAATAATTTCAGAATTGACAGGCTTCGTTTATTTCCCAAACGCCGAAATTCAACAAAACTTAATGGCGTGTTCATTTTTATGTCGGAACAGACGTGATACTTTTCTGTGAAATGAGAGTTTTACAGGCGGCAGAGTTCACCCATATCACAACATCTCATCAGTGCCTGACACAGCAAATGATTTACATTCAGACAGAGACAGGAAATTCTGTTTCACTCAGAAACCATCAATTAAAATCTCCCGCTCAATCATGTTAGAATTATATTTAGAAAATATACTCTAAAAGCTTGGCAAGAAGCAGACATCAATGGCGAGGACATCTCCTTCGGGCTCATGAAAGCAGCAGCTCTACTTCTTCGCCTCCATCTGGGGGAACCACACAGAGCACGCCTCCATCGCCACCTCGCACAGGGACGAGAGTGTCCTCCCGGCGCTGTCGTAATCTGGAAGAGAGGGGGCGTTAGCGGCGGAAGTGGGGGCGGGAAGTGGTTGACTGACCGGAAACGGCGTTGGCGCGCTTTCCGAAGATGCTTCCGTTGAAGGGAGGCTTTTTGAAGGTGGCCTGGGCGACGTCGAGGAGAAGGACCAATGCGAAAGTGATGAGGGCGAATGCGATGATGGGATTGGGGCGTTTCATTGGTGCTGTTGTCTGCATTGCAGCTGAAAAGACACAATAAATGCTGTTCCATTTACGGTGAAGCACAGCAAGAGATAGTGTATCCACCAATACGTCACATATAAAAGTTATCAATAAAAATAAAATATAACAGTATAAAATGATTAATTCCATCTCTGGCGCATTGGAGGTCGTTCCAATTTTTGTCAACAGCGGAGATAAGTTATCCCTTTTTTATTTTTGGTGGTTTGGTGAGTTTTTGGTGGTGGTTGTTTTTCTTACATCAAGAGCAGTTAAAAATTAAAATAACTATTAAATCAAAACAAAGAAAAAATAAACAAATACTAATAAAAATATAAATAAATGAATTTTTAAATAAGAAACGACAATAAAAATAAAACTTTTTCTATCCTTCCCTTTTTTAAATTTTTTACTTTTTTCCCTTATTTTATCTTTTTCCGTTTTTCCTTTTTTTAACTTTTTCGTTTTTTCTTGTATTAATATAAAAATAAGAGATAAACCAAATAAGAGAGAAAAAATAGATTTAACTCAGTTTTAACAAAGTAAAAAGAAAGGCGAAAATGATTGAAGAGACAGATAAATAAACAGATACGAAAAAAACCAATATACGACAAATTTAAGGCAAAGGAAACCAAAACTTTAATTAATTGAACCGGAAATCGTTTACGTTTTTACTGTAACACTAACATATGATTAATATAACAATTTAAAAATAATATAAATATTTAAGTGAGAAATAAATAACACAGGCCAACATTTATATTATTACGATTTAATGAAAAGAAATCAAATAAGTAAATATTTTGGAATTGTCGTAAATTGAGGAACGAGAGCTCCAATTTGTCGAATGTAAATCCAAAATTTCCTCCCTCATTTCCACCCCTTTCACACATTCGCATCAATCTCTCAATGAAAGAGCTTTTCCAAAGAGTTTCGCCTTTGGCATTTGACAAAACCAATGTCTCCCGCAGTCAAAGTCCCCCGAAAGAAAAGGCACGGATTCGTGAATGGGAAACCCGATCCAGTGGAAGGCAGACGCCATGAGCGTCTGAAAAGAAAGAAGAAAGGAAAAAGAAAACTTACCGAAGAGTGCGCTAAAGTGGTTGAGAGAACGAGAAAAGAGAGAAAAGTGAAATCTCAGCGAAAGAATGTCGAGGACTGATTTGTCCGGAGAGGGTTTTATTGTTTTTATACCGGAGAGGAGAAAATTCGATAAAATAAAAGACTCCCCGGAATTTCCTCAAGTGAATTGAGAGAGAGGAAGAGAGAGAGAGAGGCGTCGGAGAGAAAATTCGCGCGGCGGATCGGCTTAATTATGGCTTCATTTTTTTCTCTCCTTTAGGAAATCGACCCCAATCAACGGTTTGATGAATTTTCCCACCATTTTATTGGAGGAATCGCTGGAAAAAATAAAATTGTGTCGACGACGCGAGGAAATCCGCCGTTTGAATTGCAAATCACAGTCTGCACTGCCTCATTGCTAATTTAAATCCGCTTGTCGTGGGCGTCGACGAATACACCATCGGAAAATTAAGTGCGCCATAGAGGACAACGCTTCGAGGCCAACGGTGGCTGCGGTCTCTCGCCCGAGCACCGTCCATGGCGTGCAAGAAATGACAAAAAATGGCAGGCAACAGCTTGGCAGGAGGCGCATAACAGCAAAAGCGAACAAAGAACAATTGGAGCGTACGTATATCCGTCCGCGACTTCCTATCGTCCTAACAGTCATAATAAATATCAAGTTACAATCTTTTATAATAAAAAGGCCTAAAAGGTATAAAATAATAAAAATTATGTGCACACATTTATTCCTCTCTCGTTATGTACATTAAAAAAGATTTCACTCAAATAAAAGACGGGTGAGTGTATTAAATACACAAACCACTGCAGAGTGTGTTATACTCAGCCGTTGGGAAGTGGGAATTGTTAGTTAAAGTTACAATTTAAAGAAAATGAGCCTTTGCTGATAAAAATGAGCTGAGGGATTTCTCCAGAGACGGACTTCAATATCTGCGGTCCCGTGAGGCCTCCGAAGGCACAAATGAAGGAAAAATTGGTTGGAAAAGCCTTTGATAAAAAATTATGGGAATTAGTGGAAGCTGAGCGAACGGAGCGCCATTTTCTGCGTTTTATGTGGCCGTGATTTATTAATCAATTTGGGAAACGGAGTCTGTATTTTGTGGTGGGAGCCGTGAGAGAGACGTTTTCTTATTTGTTTCTGTTATTTGCATCTGTGTTTGATGATTTCATTGATTTCTTAAGGTTTCCACTCTCGAATTACCTGAGTCCTTCTCTTGAAGGAAACCCAAACTCCTTTTGTGGCTTTGAGCGTTTCAAAAGAGCCATAAAGCTTTAGCTCAAATTAAACAGCTGACTTTTTCTTTTTTCTATTTTATTTTTACCTTTTCTTTCGAAAATTAAGCACATTTATTTATTTAAAATCAGAAGTTTTATTGTGAACGATTAGTGAGCTTACTTTTATTTTTATAATTAATTTAATTCCTCTTTTTATGTTTATTTGACTTATAAACTTATATTTAATTTTCCATTTTATAACTGATTTGGTGCCTGTTAGTATTTTTGTAATTTTACTTAATTCATAATTTTTCTATAATTGTTTTTTCCCTCAATGCAAACTCGGCCGAAATAAGGGCAAATCATTATATTATATATTTTTATTATTTTCCCATTTTCTTTTACTTTTTCCATCAGGGAAACTCTTTAAAATTATTACAATTATTTACAAAATTCTCACCAAAGCTTTGCATGATGAGTGAGAGCTTTTCAGAGATTAATAAAACGACTGAACATAACTCTTCACAAAAGAATAGCGGAAGTTTGGAAGTTACGTTTGCACAGTAAAAACAAAAACTCGTTGTCATGGCAACCGACGTCGGTTATATCAAACGACAGAATCTATTTAACTCCATCAGAAGACACTTATGACTCAACCTTCTGCAGTTATTGAAATCCCTCATTAAGCCTACCTTTAGTTAAACAAATTTTTCCTGGAAAGCCGAAGACACCCGATCAGTGACCGTTGAAATCCGCTTGGGCTTTTGTCCATATTGTGTCCTCACAAAACCAAATCCCCGTGGCAACGGCTCGTGACCTTTGTACCAACCTTAGAAAAAAATAATCCCTTCTTATAATTTCCGTTAATTTCGAGGCCGAAAACTCACTTCCCTCAGAAAGTGTCATTTTCGTGCATTGCATGTTATTATCTATTTGTTTTATCTATTAGTTTACATATTAATAAACTCGTGAATTACTACGTGTCAGGAGGTTAATGAGCGTTTCCGGTTGGCCTCCTTCAGCCAGAAAAGGTTGTTGGGGCCCCGAAAGAGAAAGGAAACCTCATCGGGTTTCGTAACTCCAAAGTGCGAATGCTTTCCTCAAGGCCGAATCCACAATAAATACGTTTTATGTTTTCCATCGAATTTATTCAAACAAATGAAGAAAATGATAGTGGGCCATTTTGGAATTTTCACATTTTTTATGGCCACTAAAGATTTGAATCTTCTCGGGAAGTTTTATGGGGAAATGTTGGGGGGAAACGTTATTGTAAGAAAAAAACGTGCGAAATAGTGAGAGGAGCGCCTTTGAAGGCTTTGCATAAATAACTTCCGCTCTTTTAAACTCAATACCGTATTTTATGTATTTTATTAAATAAAGTCATTTTTAAGCTCAAGTTAGAATCGAATTTTAACTGATTTTCGTTTATTTATGAATTTTAATATTAATCGATTAACTTTTTCTACAAAGATGTCTTCCACTTATTTATTACTTATTTATTTTTATTTTTCATCCAGCCTTAAGTAACTTTTTTCGCTTTTATAGACGCTTTTCATGGGTTTATTTATTAACTATCGGGTTAATTATGGAATATGATTATATTTTATAATTACATTAACAAAACTGTTATAATTATTATAAGTTGATTATGGTTGATTTCCGGAAAAATTAATTTCCGTTTCGTTTGTTTTGAGTCATAAGTAAATGCCGTTACAAGTTTTCAATATTTCTATTATTTTTCGATTATTGTTTTTGACTTACAGTATAAGTGAATATAAAAAGGCGGATAACTGTATGTACAGTTAATGAGAGTATACACCTGTGTATGACAGAGTTTAAATAAACGTCTCAGTGGTTATACATAAATAACAGAATCTGCTCAAATGCGGAAGTAAATTATGTAAGACTCAAATTAACTTTAATTTTTCAGTAGATTTCAACCGGAAATGGAAAGCACTTAGAAAATCTGCTTTTTGTGCATTAAAATCAATCATTTTTCGCGGCAATGTTTACCTGAAATTCAGAGGAATATGGAGAGTAATTCATACATTGGGAATAAAGACAGAAGGAGGAGAATAATATTTTGCCGCAGCAATTCGATATCGTCGGAGAAACGAACCGACGATGTGGAATTTAATTAAAAATTGGTTAAATTATTCAGGAGCATGATTCGGCTGCGACTCGAGCAGGCTGTGACATGACAGTTAGGTTTTTTGTTAGGCACAATGATGTCAGAACAATTAAACGTGATAAACAGAGAGATGTAATAATTGAAAAGCGAACTAGTTAGAGCTGCTGTTATTCCGAGCAACGGAATGAATGCGGGAGGTTCCGAACTGGGTTACCTGTGAAGGGGTGGACAGTGGGGGGTGAACTGCATTGCGACCCCCGGCGAAGTCACGGGGCTTTCATTTAACCGAAGCGAGTTGTTTTTTTGGTTGCGTAATATTTGTGGGCTTAAGCAAACGGCGAAATGAAAATGAACGAACGGGAACGAGATGACAGTAATTTAAGGTACTTATAAAGAATCACAGTTAAGAATTTAAACCTGCAGGTTCGTGTAATTACGTCGCTGCAGATAAGTAAACAAACAAATTTATTTACCCGACGTGACAAAATTTATGGTGATATTATGTGCCTTCATTTTGTGTATAATTTTATACATTTTAATTGCACCTATTTTTTCCTGATTTAATGCGAAGGTCTTAGCGTCTCATTCGCTCTGAAAAAGCCAAAAGTCATTTCCCAAAACGCAATTCGAACAATGGGAGGACATCGTCACCCCAAAGCTCATCTCAATGCTCACCTCCCCTCAATTTAATCACTTCGAATGGCTTTCCCTTCCATCCCTTCTCTTCTTTCGGAAATCATTCAGTGAGTTCAGATAATTATGTTGATTTCCACTTCGAATTTTGGTAGTTTTATTTAAAAAAAAAAGTCCACTGTGCCGAATTTAACCGAAGAAACTGAACTAACGCTTTATTTAGGTTTTATATAAAGCAAGGGTTATGAAAATTAAGCTAAAAATGTGATTGGGAATGAACTAAATCATGTTTTTTTAAAGGGTAAAGAGGAGCCTTATATCTATATTAAATTATTAAATTATTTTTCATTATTTCAACGGTTTTTTTATTTTATTTATTTTAACGGGGCTTTCTTTTATTTTATTCATTAACAAACGTTTACATGTCTTTTTTTATTTATATTAAACGTTAAATTATCCTTTTGTATTTATTTTAAGGGTTTTCATTTTAATAAGTTTTATTAATTTGTACGATTTTGTTTTGTTTTAACAATTATTTTATTTTATTAATTTATTTATTTCGAAAGTTAGATACATAAAAATTCAATTTAAACTCTATTCTTGGAAAAAGAAACACTATCACGCTCGTATTTTTTATTAAGATTTTAAAAAATAATTATTGCTTTTAATTAGTCTACAAATAAAACTAATTAATTAAAAATAATTAATGTATAGTGCGTAAAAAATAAATAAATAGTGTAAAAATAAATTTCGGGAGTCGAAATAATGTTTTTTCTGGAAAGGAAGATTAAAGAGAAAAATCTTGGTTAATTTATTCCGGAACAAAAAGATTTCGAAATACCGTCAGAAAAAGAGAAAATGGGTGACTTTTAGAAACCAAAGTTCAAAATCTGATTTCTCCGTTTTTGGGGATCCATTTTGGGACAACAAACAAATCTTTAGTTTTTCCGAGAGCAAAACGCCTCAAAGGAAAACAATAAAAACATTATATATATACTCGGCGATTGCAGGCGATTTTTCACATCGAGGGTATGCATACAAAGGTCACGTGACACGATAACAATAATGTTTTAAATACAGGTTAAACGCAACCTCAACACTCATTCTTAGTCTTCCGGTTAAACAATTACGTGTTTCTTTCGCTTCGAGTTCGTTAAGAGAAAACTTGAGCCATTTTTTCTTTATAAATTCAATAATAACAATAACGGCGGAGGGTTGTAAAAAAACTAATAAAATTAATGAATCGTTATTTATAAGAAGAAATTTCATTATTTCAATCGGTCGGAAAATGTGACGTGATCGAAGTGATTTTCTTTTTAAATTCACCGCGCCAACGGTTTTTAATTGTAATTAATTTCGTTCTTTACTCGGGAGATGATTTTTCCAGCAGCCCCGTTGCTCCCAATTTGTAAAAGTGCTGCGGAAAATAGGTTTTGCGTTGCCTTTAAAGAAAAGAAGCGAAAAGTCGGGGTTGTTGCGAGTTTCAGGTTCGAAACCGGATATCATCCCACGTGTCACGTAAGTATTTCCTGAGGATCGGCTGTCGCCTGAAGGGGAAAAACTTCACCAATGTTGAGCTTTCTGCTTTCATTCGATTGTTATCAAAACTCGAAATTTATTTTTCACATTTGCGCGAACCAATAAAATAAGCGCCAAATCACCGGGAAATTCTTTTCGAAAATTAAACTTTTCAGTTTCCGATGTAAAATTTTGGCAGCCATTTAAAAAAAAAATAATAAATAAATCCAAACTCTGCTCCCCTTTTTTCGTAGATCGTATGGCTTCTTATTACTCTTCAATCGGTTCATTCGCGCGGCCATTTTGCATCAACTCGACGTCTTCTGCTTTTTTTGTGCTTTTCTGCCCCCATTTCCGGTTGTTTTGTCATTCCATAATTAGATAAGTCAAAAACGGATCATTTTATGAAAAAATGTTCGATTTTGAATGAAAAACCTTTTTCAACTGATCATAAAATCATAAGAAATTTTTTATTCATTTTCCGGCGTTTATGGTTTTTTTACGCCTTTTTTCCTTCGTCTTTTGTGTCGCACAGCCCATCATTGCATAATTCAACACTTGTCACAATGGGCAGAAGCGCTATTCAAGCAGAGATGCATTATGCAAAGGATTCGGATGCAAACGAAGACTGCATCGTTCGCCATTTCTCCAAACAAAGCAACCCTTCACTCGAAATAACGTATAAAAGCGAAATGTGGCTTTGATGTCGCCTTAAATCACGCAGCTTGACCAAAGCTTGACTAAAGCTTGACTAACGAGGCTTAGGTGCTAATAACGCGGCTGTAACTAAACGCTCGTCCGCGATGATTTCATTTTACAATCATACTATTTATTAATATAAGCCTATATCGGTTGCCGCCATGTTTTTTCTCTTTCTGTTGAGAACGGCGAAAGGAGAGGTTCAGACTTTTGCAGCAGCCATTGTCTCGTCGCGAAACGCTTTCAATGCAATGGTAAGTATGAACTGAAGGCCTCTCTGGCGAACAGCAAAGCTCACAGCCAACAATGGCAATTAAAAATGACTTTGGAGATAAAAACACTATAAAGTGCGGTTTCAAATGGAAAATGCTTTCCTTATCGGGATTCAGGAGAATTCAGGTCAAAATTGCTCCCGAAGGAGTGGCGGGTTCTGCTGCGAATAACGCCACCACCGACTTTTCATCGTGAAATTGTGTCGACTTCGATGAACGGTTTCTCGACCACAAAATCGACATTTCCAATGCGATGTATCACATTACGGATAAAGTGAAACCCTTTGAATGTTCGAAGGGACACCACAAACTCAGCAATGAAGAAGACATAAGTAAATTCCGCATTTTTTCATTTTCATTTTGGCATAGATGACGAAAGACCTGTGGCTCAGACATGCAAACTTTTTAATTGTTTTAAACTGACCTTTTGGTATTATAAATTAATTTTTATATTAAAACAAATCTATTTATACTTATAACCGCTTTATACGTTTTACACGTCCCCTTTTCAGGGAATTATTTTGTTAGATTAAGACTCCTCTTGTTTCAGCAAACTTTTAATTTTTGGTTGCTTAAAAGCTTTAGATTTTACGTCTTCATCTTCACTTTGTATTTCATTGTTATTGCCAATTTCAGGTTCACCAAACAGTCCTTCCTTGTTTCTGACATAATGGGCCAATTGCAAATATTGTAATTACCTCTTCTGTTATGACTGACACAGCTACTATGAAATGAACAGAATTATGCATTGCAGGTATTGTCTAAACTCAAATGACGTCTTAGACATGTCATCCATACCTGGGAGGAAGGAGTGCATGACGTGTCTCAAACGTCAAAACCACCCAATGGGTTAAACCATGGATTCTGTTAGGGGTTGCCATGACAACGAGTTTATGTTGTCAACGGTTTTCTGTGACGCGTTCCGTTAAACGGTTTTTCCTGACTTATACAGTCAGGCACATACTTATACAGTCTTATGATGCTTTGTATATGTGAATGACTAAAGAAAGGCCATATTTTAACTACAAAAGAAAGTTTGTATAGTATGACAGCTAAATAAATAGATAAACTGGAGACTGCTGATAAAAAACGGAAGTTGCTGACACCACTAATGCTAAAAATTAATGAATAAACTGAGGCATTGATTTTTAATAATACGTGAGAATGTTATACCTTTTTGTATAGTCTCATCGGAGTCCTGACGGTCCAGTGATTTGTCTTCGAACTGGAGAAGCGTTCAGAACAGGATGGGAAGGCGTTGCGAAGGAGCGAATGTCTGATGGACACCTCGTTAACCCTCTTTGTTTGCACTTGTTAAACTAGAAGAAAAACATCGAAATAAGGCCTAACAATAATTAGCGCAGAAACACTAACGACCATGTTTGCCGTACAGGTTGCAATAGGCTCACTCGTGCTTTTTCAATTCGATTAAAAGTGGGTTGATATGACAAATTTGAGTTTTCTTTTTCGAATCGTTTCTGTTTCATCGCCGTTGGAAGTTGTTTCAGGTCGAGACATCGTTCCAGTAAGTAAGATGGCGCTGAACTCGATGAGGTTCTTCTGAGGGCAGAAATTTCCACTTTGGTAATTAATTTCTGCTCAAGTTAATTTTCAAATAATTTCGGAATGTCTGTTCGTTAGATATTCACAGAATAACCTGATAATTAGATGTTTAAAACCAAACCGTGTGCCGAAAGTAGAACAAGAAAAATATATTATATTATATGAAATGTCAGTAATAATATGGAAAAAAGAAAAAAAGACGATGGCGCATTTATTATTGAAATGATAGATATATTTCAGGTTACATAATGGATACATGAAGGTGAAAGGCCAAAGAAGGACGAACCTCAGTTTGGACTATCAAGAGAGCTATCCGTCGACAGTACTGTTTAAAAACTGTCATGGAATTGCTCTCTTTATGGACGAACTGTTTGGCGGCAAGAAGGCGTCGTGTGCGTCGGTAAACACAAGCAAACGCTCTGCTATTTCGGGAACCCATGCCAACTCAATTACTCGCCTTTAATGGAATTCACCGAAGCAGGTAGTTAAATAGGAGCTTGAACTTTTCATTGGAGAGGTGTGCCTTATGCGTGCGGTGTTTGCTCTGTCCGCAAATGTTTATTTCTTCCACAGAACCGATCAAGATGGCATTCACTTTAATTGCTAAGCTTTTTTAACCTTAAAGGGAAACTGAGTGTTTTCACAATATAAAGTGAAATTTATTTAAAATGGTTTGCAACATTTACAAATCTAATATTATTTAAATAATAGAAGAAACAAAGAGTTTATTTTAATAATAATAGAACTAAGTAAGAGTATTAAGAAGGATGTTATGTTCTGTATATTTTGTTATTTTAATGCCGAAGGGCGGCAAATATGTTATTAATAGTATCAGTAACTAAAAAATACAAATATAAAATAAAAAAAATCTCGCAGTATAATAATTAACTAAGGTATTATTATTAAATTTTGTATTATCAAAATAATTTTGAGCACTACTGTACTTTCATTTTCTGTTGAATCGGTACTGAACTCACCTCTAAAATCAATTCATGTTAATTCTATTAAAATCAGTGTTTTTCACATATATTTTTTTATACGTATTTTATGTGTGTCTATTTACAAATGATTTTCTTCAGATTATAATTATTTTATGAATAGTTTTTCCTCAAAGAAAAGGTTCATTGTTCTGAAAATAAAAACGAACGAAAGTAACACTTCTTTTAGGGCTGCGCACCACTCATTGTACCCTTCCAGAAAAGTTGCACCTCCAGCAGAAGACTCTCGAATTAGTATTTAAAGTGATTTTTAAGTTATTACGGTGCGCGCAGTGTTTGTTGGATTGCAGTCCAAATAACTGTTGAAGTCGTCCTCTGTGATCTTCAGGAGTTTCCCGGCTTCAATTAAGTCCTGAAAAATGTTTAGAAGAAAGTCGATGACGTAAATGGATTTAAAATTAAATCTGTGAAATCCTAAATAGTTTTGAGCGATACTTCCATTACCTTCTGTCTTTTCAGATTGTCTATAATCAGCAGCTGCTTTTTGAATCCGTTTAACAATTCAGTGCGTTGCCTGTCCAGTTTTTTGATCGTGTCCGTGAGATCTTCCACTTTCTTTCTGTGGCTTTCTCTGCACTCCTTCTCCTGTTGTCTCGTCTGCTGAAGACCAGCTTTTAACTTCTCCATTTCCTCCAAAGTTCTGTTTAATTTTATTTCGGTTGCACTGTGATTCTTATTATTCTGACGGATATCTTTTTTAAGAGTTTCCACTTCCTGAAATATTAAACGTTCTTAAGGCTAATTGCCCCAAAAGAAAAGAGCTCATATTTTTAAAAACTATTCATCTAATTTTGATTGCTGCCGGTCATTAAATCCATAAGTCTTCTGCTGATTAAGTGGTACCTTTTTCAGGTGACTGATTTCCGTGTGAGATGTTTGCAATTGAGCCGTGATGTTGTTGGAGTGCTGCTCATGTTTAACAAGTGCACTTCTACACGTATTTAATTGCTGAATCAGTTTCTCTCGCTCCTCTGTCGATTTGTCTTTGTAAGCTTGCAGTTCTGCTAAAAGCAATTCAAGTCTTTAGCAAACGTACGAACACGAAAATGAGTGCAAAATAGCTGAACTGAGCCGAAGGAAAACAAAAGCCCTCACTCATTTGAGATAATGTTATCATAATTCGCACGTGAAGAATTGAGACATTTTATGGAAGTAAAATTCCTCAGCGAAGATAGGAATGATAAGAAGGGAAAGAGTCAGTGGTCACATGATGATTTTGATGATGCACAATTTTCAACAATAAAATATAATTAAAGCCTGCCTCTGATTTTGTCCAAATGTTTTTTTTCGTCCTTCTGAATGATTTCCAATTGCTGCGTCAAAAGTTTAACTTTGGCGGAGAGAAAACGCGTGATGCCGTCATTACCGACTCTGCTCAAACTTTCTGGTATAACCTCATTCTCCGCTTTTCCCTCTCTGAGTTTGGTGGTGGATTTGCATCGGGTTATCCCCAAAGAAAGCCCCGACTCCTGTTCTTTTGCACTCACTATGGAAGGCGTGATTTTCCCCGAACGACTGGATTTTGAGTTTCCTTTGATTTTCTCGGCATCTCCGTCGCTCGTTTTGTGTCTCTTGTCTTTTTTCCTCGAAAGGAACTCTGTGAAATCTTCTGGTGATTTGGTGGGTGTATTTGATTGAGTTTCATCATTTTCACGAGTCAGATTCTCTCGTTCGATTTCAACTAAACCCGAAAGGTCGTCTGAAACGTCCCAATTCGTGTATAACTTTTCATTGTTTAATTGTATTTCCTATATCGAAAAAGAAAACGTGAAATTAGTCATCTATTGATCAAATTTGATCGTATGTATTTAATTACTTATTCATTCATTTTTTCTTTTTAGTTTATTAAACGTTCTTATTCGCAATACATAATGATTTGATGGTACTTTGGTATGTCCAATCACTGCAGAAGACTCTTCTAAAATCCAATGGCAAACACTGAACGCGTTCGGGCCTTCAAAACAGCACCTTAATTAGTTTAATACCTGACAAACCTTTATTTGATCCACTTGACTCATCAAATCCTTCGTCGTGAGATCGATTTCTTCATTGAGTTTGAGAAACTCCTCCTCCTGCTGCAAAATAGTTTTGCTTTTCATCATCTTCGTCACGATCGAATCCACAAACTATTGTTTCTTTTATTGTTTACGAGGAGTTAATTACAAAGGGGTATCTATAGAAACTGGTTGGTTACAACAAAAGTTGTTCGACAAATGTTTTCCATTAGGGTTGCCGATGAATGGGGTGACGCGTCACATATTTATGCTTTTTCCAACTCCTTTCTCGGATTCTTTTATTTCTTTAATAATTAATTCTGCAGTAAGTTTGGGAAAAATTCATTCAGCCATTCCCAGTGAAAAAAGAAAGCAAACAAACCTGTAACGTCTAATTGAATACACAAAAACATTCTGAACGTTTCATATCACAATGATTTTGCCAACAATTGTTTAAATATTTAGATTAAACATACGAAGCATACGATACAATTATGAATTGATGAAGTCATAGTAAGAGATTCTAAATATTTCCGAGCATTCAATGACGGCTCTGCTGAGGTTGAGGACTTATACAGTATATTGTCGCATCTTTCTACAAGAAAAGGAAAAATCTACCTTTTTGCCGATTTTGTTAGACTTAAAATGCCCTAAGAAGTTAGAAGGCATCAAATAAAATTTAACATATTATTATTGCATAATGTGGCGGTTTGTTGAGTGCAACGAGGTGATATCGTAATGCGCAGAGCCCTCCATTCACATCGGTTGCCTGGCAGCTGATTTCAAAACATTAGCCTTCACCGGTAATGTTTCCACTTATCGAGAACCCGATTCAATTCCCGTAAATCACACCAAAGCAATGACTGCTGATTTGGTCGCTTACTGGGACGTGCCATTAAACGATGGGGTTCACAGAATCGAATTCGAACACGGAACGACCACCGGTAAAAGGCTAATCAGGGTGGATGGCGAAGTAATACTGAAAAGGGATTGGATGTTTAAATTAGTCGGAAGTGAGATATTTAATGTGGGGAAAGCTAAATGCGTCATAAGGGTAATTTTTACACGTATATAACGACTTAATGTATATGAAGCTTGTCAATTCCTTTGTTGTTCAGATAGATCCAGTCGGAGGGTTTTCATACTCCTATTCGCTCACAGTCAACGGTAAAAGCTTCAATACCTTCGCTGAAATCCAGTCGAAAGCGCTGAAAACATGGATTGTTCATTTCGATGACGACACATATCGCGTTGTTTTAGAAAAGGACACTTTGGATATTTGGGCGAACGGCGAAAAACTGGACGTGGCGGTTCGTTCGTTCCGCATTTCGAATGGAGTAACTGTTGAGTGTTAAAACTTAAGTTAATGTTTTTTTCAACACAGGGTGAATTCGTAGAAAACGGGACAGAAACTCATTTTACCTTGGGCGAATGGCCGGCATGTATTAAAGCAGTCACAAGCGGTAATAGACGAGAAGGAATAATTCATCATCTCATTGTTAACGACAATATTGTTCCTGAGCGAGTAGAATAATTAACTGCGCTGTTCTACGAATAAATCGAGTGCCATTCATTTCTGCAGTTTATGAATTCTCAGCGAATTATGTTAAACGTTAGAAACATACCTCTGACTTTGGATAATACTATGATTTTATTTCTCTTCAGGAAGCAATGAATGTTCCTTAAAATAATTGCATTTTACAATCATTTTCAGGAGAGATAAACAAATGTTGATTGAAAGATGTTTTTTCTATTATAATTACTCAAATTTGCTCCTTTTAGTTATCCTGAACACAAAAAATTTGAATTGAAAACTCAAGTTTGCCTGATGTGGTTATTAATTTGACAAATGTCTCAGAAATAACGGGAAAACACCAAAGGCGCCATTGCGGACCTGCAATTGAAAAATAAAAAAGACCAAAAACCTGTAAAACTATTATAATAAAAATTATAACGAAATATTCTAATAATAAAAACTTCTCAGGCCTTTTTAATCTTGAATTATAAGGAAATCGGAAAATTCGAAATTTAATTTGAATTCATGGTCTTCAATTAAATTTTAAATTTCCTGACAAAAAATTTTACAGAATCTTTTCAAAACATGGACAAGTTGCATCAGTAATAAAGAATGCAATTTACTGAGCAAAATATCATAATAAGAAGGCAATCAAAAAACATTCCTAACTTTAGATTTTAAATCCTGAATTTAGACCTAAAAGGCCAGTAAATTTAAAAATTTATTTAAAACCGAAACCATCATGGCTGTTAATTAAATAATCAAAGTTGGCAACACTTGATTCGTTTTTTTGGCGGGGTTTCTTTTTTTTATCTGTCATACGGTCTTAAATTTAGTATTTATAATGAGTGTTAATTCTGTTTTTCCGATAGCGGGGGATATTAACGCCATACGCGAAAACTATGACACAGAAAATCCTGTTATAGCTGAAATACTTAAAGCAAAAGAAGAACGTTTAAAGTTACTTCAAGAATTAAATAGACAACATCAGGTAAATTGGCATAAATTGTGTAGAATGTTGTGGCGTTGGTTTTGTAAAATGATTTTGATAAATTAAATGATTTTTTAGGAAGAGTTTGACAGCTCGGAGCTTTTATTGAAGAATAATTTAAAGTCAGTAAAGAGCACGGTTAAGAAAAATAAAAAATCTGAGTCCTATTCATCTCATACATCAGTGAGGAGATCCCTGAGGTTACAGAATTCGTCTGTTACAGTAAGTGTTTTTTTGTGTTTTTATTAATTAAAATTAATGAATGAAAATTGATTGAAAAAGGCTCAGTTTTTCCATAGTGGGAAGGAAAGTGGGTTTCGTTGTAATTTCATCTGAAAAAATTGCTTTTATATCCTGCAGTTCTGGAAATTTTTTTTGCAAATTCTTCATTTGATAAAAAGCCAAGCATTTATGGAAATTTATATTAGTGTAAATTATCAATGTAAATTATCAGTCTGATTGGCATTTCTAAACAAATTTATCATTCAAGAAAAAATATAGAGTTTTTGTTTGACATATTTGAGGACTTTTCGATTTCAGTATAAAGAATATGAAGAGGTTAAGTCGGAACCTGTGAGAACTCCCTTCAATAGACCTCCCAATGACTATGGACCTGTGCCAGGAGTTGAGGTTGGCTCCCACTGGGAAACCAGAATGGAGTGCTCTATGTATGGTGTCCATCGGCCAACTGTTGCAGGCATTCATGGAGGTCCACAAGGAGCTTACTCTATTGCTTTGTCAGGAGGTTATCCAGTATGTCTTCTGTTTTATTAAATGATAACCACAGTATTTATTTACCTTATGAAATCTAAATTGACCTTTTATACAAAGTAATTGACAACATCCACCTCACAGTGTTTATTGTTTTATTTGTTTCTTAACAATCTTTTCTACCTTTCTTAGTAATCTCCTTTGGAGTGAATGTGTAAATGGAAATGCCTTAATTTGGAGAAGACATTTATGGCCTTAATTTCAGGAAGACATTGATGAGGGCCACACTTTCTTGTACACTGGAGCAGGTGGCAGAGATCTGAAAGGAACCGCGACCAAACCCAAAAACCTTCGCACTGCGCCCCAAACTAAGGATCAGCAGCTGGAAGGGGTGAATTTAAGCCTCGTGAAGAGCATTCAGAGCAAATTGCCGGTTCGGGTCATCAGAGGGTACAAATCCTCGAGTGTTTTCGCCCCCGACACGGGATACAGATATGACGGTAATTGTTGTTTTATTTCAGATGATGAAATGTTAACGACCCGTGGCACTGAATCAACTGTTACATGTGTCAATTTAACTACTGAATGTTTGTCTCAAAGTAAAAGCTTGCAAGTTGAGATTTTTGCTCTCAAATCAATTGTAGGTTTTTCACTGTAAAAAACATGTATTTATTTGACTTTTATTTGTAAATATGTTTGTTTTAGGTCTTTATCAAGTGGTTAAATATTGGGAGGACGTCGGCAAAACGGGTCACAGAATCTACAGATTTCGAATGGAAAGAATAAAGGATCAGGCGCCTCCTCCGTGGGAATCCAACACCAAAACGCATCCAGGGAAACCGAAGATGAGAAAGAGGGAGGAAAGCCTCGAAGAAGAGTCAGAGAGGGCGGAAAACACCGACGAAGAATCAGAGTTCAAGGAAAACATAGTACCTTCCGATGTTAAGGCTTCGCCCGGCAGAAGATCAGGAGCGAAGGAGGTTGACGTTGATGAAGAGATTGAGGCATGCATTAGGTTTTTTTGCAGAGCAGCCGCCATCACGTTCAGCCACGATTTGAGGAAAGAAACCTCCGAGGAAGAATTTCGCGGGTGGGACGA
Organism: Brueelia nebulosa; assembly: GCA_028293925.1. NCBI lineage: Eukaryota > Metazoa > Arthropoda > Insecta > Psocodea > Philopteridae > Brueelia > Brueelia nebulosa. Next base: position 407,417 of record JAQIBA010000041.1, read on the forward strand.
GCAGTGAGCCCTTTGACGAAGTTTGAAAATGGTCTTTTCTCAGCTTTTTGAAAGAAAAAAGATTTAACACTGAGTCATTACTCTGTTTGGGATTGTGAATTAAATTTATACACGAAAATTCGGGTTTTGAACCAAATAACAGATGTTATGGAAAGAAAGTCGATAAAATGTTTAGGCATTTTGGGCCACAATAGATACTCATTCGTTTTTTTCGCGCCGTTTTTTAAGATTTCTTTAACAATTTTTAATCTGTATTTAATTGTTATTTATTAAATATATTATTTGTATTTAGAGTGAAGGTTGTGCTGTTACATTTGCTCATTTTAAGCCTCTGGTGTGTAAAAAAAGCAGGAATGTTAACATTACAAAAAAATTATATATTTAAATCATTTTCAAAGAAATTAATTCCAAAATGTCATTTGAACAATTTGTACGGTATTAAGACAATTTGACAAGCTCTAAAGTCAAAACGAGTACAACTTTGAAAGAGAAACAAGGGGAGGACGACCAATGAGGAACCTCCAAAGTTGCTCATTCAACTCCTGATTGGCGGTTAGAGCGGTTTGTGAACAAGGCATGTGACATACGCAGGTATCGGACATGAGAATTTCCAATGAGAAAATGGTTAAAAACATTAATATAAACATTAACTTTGAGCTCTGTATACATAAAGATATATTATAAATAATTAAGTGCATTAAAAAGATTTTTTTTTTTTGAAAATTAAAATCACTCCCTGGAAATTTCTGTGAGGAAGCGCGTTCGTACCTGAATCTCCATTTTGTGAAAACTAATAATAGGAATAAGTCCTTTTTTCCTTTTGGTCAAAGGACAGTTTGGATGTTTGACGAATAGGAAAGTTTACAAAACCTCTGCCAAAGGGTCAGTCTCTCTGAACCTTCAATGGAATGTGAAGGTCAACCCTTTTTCCGTTGGCGACAAAATGGCTTCGCTTCCGGAAAGAGCCGACGATTTGGCAACGCTGCTCAACTTCCTTTTCGTAACCGAACGTCCAATGTCCGTTCGCTAAACGGGTTATTATTGCTTTTCATTAACTAAGTAAACGTATTACTCCATTCATCGGTTATCTTGTGCTCATTCACGACTAAAATTTATAATTGTTAAATTGTGCCATTAAAAAAACATACATAAAACGGATAAACTGGTGGTTTGTTTAAACTCCTCGGATTTTCTTTTAACTCACGGAGGCGATTCCCATCAAATCCTTTGCCTTTGACCGAGAAAATCGACTTTTCATTAAAAAATAAAAAACCACAGTTCGTTTTTACTGAATTTGGATTGGAATTGTCTTTGAATACGAGGGAATACAAAGACCGTTACAAAATGTCTCCGTTCCCGGAACTTCCGCTCTCCGATGAGTTAAAACCGTATTAAAACGAAGGCATGCAAAAAGCGCACCTAAAAGTGGTACGAACGCGCCGCTTATGGTTGGTACGATGGAGTCACCGCGAAATTGTACGAAATCTTATCGACTTTTCAATTCCTTCCCCGTTTCCTTTCCGATTCTGAAACCCATAATTCGGTAAACTGATAAATATAAAATAAGAAACTTTTTTCCCTTTTTTTACAATAATATTTAGTCACTAATGTTAAACCCTTCTGCTTTTATAAATTTTTTTATCCATTTAAACTCACTAAAAATAATTAATTTAATGTTGCTCTTCGGTGAAACTGCTTTTTTTTACTTTGAATCCAATAACTTGACTCTTCTTTCCCATATCATCATCTTCATCATCGTTCTCTTTTATAAATTTTAATAATACGTAAAAAAAGGTTTTTCTCTTTTTCTTTCCTCATAAAAAGTCTTTATAGAAGTATACATAACGACTTCTTTTTTTGTTTCATTTTTTTCTCCGGTGATTTTTTATTGATTTGTCGTACTAAGTCGTAGAATATCTGAAAACAGACAAAACGAAATCCATATTAATATTCGGAAACATTTCGTACCAAATTTTCGGGGAAAATAATAATAAACAGGAAAAGAAGATTGAAATTTTCAATGAGAAATATGCCACTGTTTCTTTGACTGAAATTGATTTATTAACTTTATTTTTTTAATAAAATTACATTAGAGTTAATTTTATAACAACATATTCATAAGAGAAAGTGGATAAAATAAATTGAATTTTAGTTTCGGCCACTTTTGAGACCTTCTCAAAGGGGGCGGTGGGCGATCGAAGTTCGTCCTTTCCTCCCCGAGAAGTGCTGAGATGAAGGGACTCATGTTTCAGCATCCCCTCCCGAAGGCAGTTGTGTATCGACCGGAGTTAAGGTCATGGGTCAAGAGGTCGGGGCAGCAAAAGGTCAAGAGGTTTCGTCTCTTGTCAGCGACATCTTCTCCGACAACCTGATCAAACTGTCAAATTGGGGCCCTTCTTGGGAGAAAGAGATGAAAAGGTGTGTCGGTGGAGAAGACGAATTCATGAGAGTGTGGGATGGAGACGGGGTAATTAAGGCCTCGTGGAGTCATTTCTTGGTGAAAATGAATTGATTTATTTATAAGTGCAACATAATTGCAATGGGTGGAGGGTCAGACATGTGGGCGTTTGCTGTCGGGCGAAAGAGAGGAAATACTTACATCGATAACATTGATTTTGGCTTTGGCAGATGTTTCCATAAAAGCGCAATTAAACTGACGAGCTAAATTAATACCTTGATCCTTCCCGACGACTCTTTCCTCCTCCAAATCACACTTGTTACCGACGAGCACCATCGGCACGTCGTCCGTGTCCTGAAAGATACAATTTTCGTTAGACATTCCTTTGCTCGTTCTTAGAATGAAAGAAAACATAAAAATGCGCAGACCAAGAAAAGAATAAAAAGTGAAAGAAGAAAGAAGAGCAGAGGAAGAAAAAGAATGAAAAGAAGATGAAAAGATGAAAACTAGAAATAGAAGAAAACCAAGAAAATTGGAAGAAAAACATACGTTGAAAACAATTGAAGACGAAAAGAACAAAATGATAAGAAAAAAATAAGAGAAGTAGAAGAGGAAGAAAAGAACAAAATGATAATTATCAAAGATAAATTAATAAATATCAATCAGGAAAAAAATAAAATAATGACTGAGGTTTCATTTAATACATTCATTTAAGACTTTTTATTGGATCCTTTATTATTTGGAAAATTCTTCGGATTCCTCATTTGATAAAGTCCATTTACGACATGACGTTGTAAGGCGGCACATTTTTCGTGTGAAAGGGTCACTTTTTAAAGATGGCTAATGACCACCAGTTAAGTTGGAAATTAAGATTAATTGTTGTTAATATCAAGATTTACAATCACCTCCCCAACTCCCCTCAAAGAGGTCAATTCACGCAGATCAACACGAGCAGGAGGTGATCGGGTGAGGAAAGGGAGGCAAAATTTTACTCTATTTTACACTCTATTCAGAATAAGGCTTTCCGACTTTGCACAAACAGTGAGAAAACAATTAAAAATGGCCACTGAGGAAAAGGCAAATCTTACAGAGGGAGATTTTTCAACCGTATTTAATTATCTGTCTTCTATTTTTAGCCTCTTTAAGCAAAGAAACCTTCGCTGACATTTTTAGAAAGACTTTGCTGGCCATTTCCGGTGTCTGGCCGAATGTAAGGACCAAAATCCAATTCCTCGGAAGAAATTATGAGAAAGCTGATACTTCGAGAGAAAATGGAGTTTTGGCAAGTTCTCAAAGGCAGAAGCTTTTAATTACACGGCCCGATTTGGGAATTCCGATAAATCGCATTCAAAATGAAAATGAAATGAAGAAGGAATGGAAATTTGAGCGTATTGGTAACTTCCTTGAGTAGCTGAGTGGATTCCACAAGATATTGTTTATATTTAACCGTTACGGGTTGCCATGGCGACAGTTGGCGACGGTTGGCGACGGTTGGCGACGGCTTCCCACATGCGCAACGCATACGCAGCTGTGTAAAGAGAGGAAGGACCTTAAAAGGAAATATGGTAACAACGAGAGAAACTATGTGAAGCAAAGGAATATATGGAAAGCGCCGTATAAAAAGAATGGAAGTTATTTATGACTCGTCCTGAATAACAAATTAAGTTTTAATTGAAATTACAAATTAATAACAATTATCCATAACTGAAAAGATAAATTAATAACGAAAAACATTAAATATTTATTAAATTTAAATATTTATTTGAGAAAGGAATTTACTTTACTGCATTACTTTGGTTGTATTTGTATTAGTAATTTGTATTTCTCGGGGAATGATTTGATACCCCCGAGAAAGCAAAGCATTGTTACAATAAAAATAAAATAAAAAATAATAATTTAATAAGCTAAAATGGAATAAAGGAAGTTTCCTGAAGTTAATGATCAACATTAAATAACAAATGGAAACAGGAAGTAAATGTCAAAAAAGCGGAAATTATTGGAAAACAGACAATGCTTCACCATTTCGCTTTGCCCTCTCTAAGGAAGAACACCAACGGAAAATGTCAAAAAAGGCTCCAACGCCTTTGCCCAAATGAAAGACATAAAATCAACTTAGACCAACGTCGTTTCTCCCCAGCCGAGATTTGCCGGAATAAATTATTATTATATCAATTAGAAAAGCAATTAGGAACGAAAATAAAAGAAAAAAAACTTTAAACCCGAGTGAGCTCATAATTAAAAAAAGAGAGAAAATGAGTTAAATGAGTTTATGGCTTACCTTTACTCTTAAAATCTGTTCTCTAAGATCTTGTAAGTCGTTAAACGTGGACTGGGCAGTTATTGAGTATACGAGAATAAAGCCTTGACCATTTTTCATATATAAGTCTCTCATCGCGGTGAATTGTTCCTAAAAATAATTCCAAATGTATTTGGGATATTTATAAATTCAATCCTCTCGTTTCCTCCCCCATTTTAAAACACGCGCCCCTCCTCCGCCCCCCCCCCCCGCATCCCCCAAAGCCTCCCTCCTTCGGCATCACTTCCACCGATTCTACATGCAACATTTCGCTTCCCCTGTCAGCTTTTGCCTGCTCTCTTTGTGAGACATGTCAAGGTGAGTGCTTACAGTTCCGGCAGTGTCTAATATTTCGAGCATGCACTGCTGTCCGTCCACTTCGACTTGCTTCCGATAACTGTCTTCTATGGTCGGGTCGTATTTCTCTACGAAGATTCCCTGGACGAACTGAACGGTGAGGGCGGATTTACCCACACCCCCGCTTCCTAACACTACGATTTTGTATTCCCTCATCCTGGCCGTGGTTGCTGATTTTAGAAATCTATTTGACTGCAACAGAAATTAATACATTCGTCAGGCGAACACAGAGTGCTAAAGAGGCAAGATGATGTGAACACTCACAAAGGGGGCTTTAATGGCCATAATTCGAGCGTCTTTTCGATCAAAATGTGCTGCTCTCGCGCATTTTTTACGCAGCTGTATGTGAGATCAATTGTATTTACAGGGCTTCAGAAGTGGAATAAGAATTTCGACTGTTATTACCATCAAAATATTCATTTTTTTCCTTTGGAAAAGAGTTAGAATCATCGGAATTTTACTAAAGATGAAGACTTATTACCAAAATATATAAGTGGATATCCGCAGCAGAAAGCGATCGAAGTTTCACTTAAATATTTTAATCATAAGCGCAAAAAATTTTAAATAATCAATGGTTAATGACGACTGCGAAAGTTTAAAACAGATAAATCAGATTATTAAAAAAAAAAAACAGGTAATTTAGAGATAAACCAAATATAAGAGAAATAGGAAAGAATCAATGAATTAGAGAAGGAATAATAAAATGCCAAAGTTGCCCGAAGACGATAAGAGATGAAAAAGGTTTAATATTAGAGATGAAGAAAAGAATAGGGAAAGTGGAAAAAGTACAAAGAGTTTTTAACATGGGATTACCCCTTTTATTTGAAGAAAACAACTGAAAATAGCGTGGAAAACACCGGTGGAGGCGTATCAAAATCGAATATTATAAATGCTCATGCTCATGTAATTTTGCAATACTATAAATAAATTATTAAAATGCGTGGGCGGTGAAGCCGCCCAGACTCATTCCTTTATTCAACATCAACCGAAAAGTATTTAGAAATAATTCGGAGAGAGACTTTGCCGCCAATTCTCAGTCAAAAGCAATTAAAGTCCTTTAATTGGTTGGCTCGAGCCGGAAGATTCTGGAAAGCGCTGAGGGAAAATAAGCTGTTTCCATGCTGTGAGCGTGCCAAAATAATTTTCTTTAAGGAGATTCGCGAATTACAGGAAAAATAAATGATTCAAACCGGATGATTAATTTTAAATTATTATTAACAATTGTGAGTCACGTCTGGTTGAGTGGATAGGAATACCGTAAATGCTGCACGAGGACACCGAACCGAGTTCCCTTTATCATCCCTTTATTTTTTCAGCGTCTTCCCGAAACGTTCGAATTGCACTTCCATTTATTTTTTCAAAATCCCTGCCAAATGCGGGTTTCCCATTTTCGTTATTCAATATCTGCCCTTAGAGTAGTAACAATAATAAAGCACAAACGATGTTTAAACACTCCAATTCGTCACGATTTTTTGGCCAAATAAATGTGCTTCTCCAACGGACTAAAGAATACGTAAGAATTCTTCCACTTCCAAAATTTTCGGCATTGCTCTGAAAAGAACCGTTGATAACATAGAGAAGATAAACACCCGGCTTTCCTCAATCCACGCAACATTGTTAGCATTTTTGTCAGTGACTCACTCGTTTGTCTGCAAGCGACAGTCCTTTTGTTCAGACAGACTTAACCTGAGGCACTATCCGGTATTTCCAAAAAATGAAGTTTAAACGCTGTCCATGCCAAGTCGACCATACTTTTTGGAAGTGACCGTTAGACCTCTATGGGGAGTCAAAATGGCGGAAGGAAAGAGGAAGAAATCAGCACATTATCCTCTTCTGTCGTCCTTAAATTAGGCTTTTACTATCAAAATATTATCAGAATAGATGCTCCGAATATTATGTTCCTGCTTACGATTGGCAATGCGCCTGACACGCTGTTATTACGTAATTCAAAGGATGAGAGCATAAAATCATAAAAAACGCTTTAGTTTTGACATAATTCCGATGACTTATCGCAGAATTGAACGATTTCTGAAAATCAACACCTTCCAGAAAAGAGTTTTTACGAGCTTAAAATAAAATAAATTGAACTGTGCTTACAATAAATTTCTAATATTGGAGTCCAAAACGAAAGTGCCACTAAAAAATATAATATTCTTAAAAATAAACAAATTATCAATTAAGCGAAGTGTCATTGAGTAAAAAAAGAAACTCATGATAGGGACTTCAACCATTACTACATCTTCCTTTTGAAAAGAATGTCCTTGCACCAAATATAACAGTTACTTCTGTAACTGTTAACTTCATTTGGCTCTCATACCCAATCAGTTTGTAGGTGTTAAATTTTTAAAAAGTGCTTGCTTTGTTGATTCATTACACTTTACTTTTCTCCAAACAACTTTGGAATTTTGTGCTTAAGAACTGTCCAAAAGTGTGAATAAAAGGCCTCATTTTTAGTTTGCAAAACATTTTTTAAGTTTCCTTTTTTTAATAATTTAAAAAGAATTCATTGGGAATACCATTATCTGAACAGAGTTAAGATTAAGTTAGCATAAGAATTTCATTATGTATCAAGCACTGATAAAAAACTCATGAACATGCATACAATGGCAAATTTATCATATCATTTAATATTAAAACTGATAAGAAAATTTATTTTTTTCCAAAGGTATGTCTATAAAAGTTATGACTCTTTTAATAAGTCATTTAATTTATTTAAAGGAGGAACAAAATGTTTTCATCTGAATCAACTTTCATAGTCTTTTAAGCTGACACAATAATTTGTTCAGATACTTTGATTAGTAGCAACAAAATAATAATTTATTTTAAGTCCTCATCAGCAATTTTATGAATAAAATTTTCACTTTGACATAAAGCAGTTGATTCACTTTATCTTTCTAAAAGATAAAAAAAAGAATGCAAGAAGAGAATAAAATGCTTCAGTTCATTCTGAACAAGCAAAACATGTGCAGAAGCCCCCACACAGAGAGAGGTAATCCCATTTTAGACACAGAAGAGGGAAAAATATTTAAAACCTCGAATTAACGAACTACAAAAAATTGGGAATTGAAATGAAACTTTCACTTTGAAGAAAATGTCAATAATAAAATATTAACTTTTTATAAATATATATATATTTTAAGAATGCAGTTGCATTTTACAAACTGCATTGGCATAAAATAACATTTCGCTACTCAAACAAACTCAACTCAACTATGCCCTAAGTACATCACATTTCAATAATAATAATTTTGGCCTAAAATATGTAATTTAGGTAATTCTTTACTCTCTTATGATAATAATAAAAAAAATAAGTTAAATTCAATCAAAAACCACACCTTAAATCTTTTAACACAACTTAATAGATAAAGTAAACCCACTTAAATTTCATCATTCCCTGAAATTTGTAGGAGTGCATTTTAAGTACATAAAATCAATAAAGACCTCCCAAAAAACCTATAAAACCAATTTTTGATTTTTTCCCTAAATGAGATGAATTCTTTTAATGGATTTAAAATAATCAGATAAAAATTAATTATTAATTTCAAACATGTTTGTCATAAGCGAAAACCAACCCCAAGATCTGAGTGTTAGCATTTTACTTTACAACGTGTTACTCTGAGTTTTTAATTAATCTTAATTTCAACCTGACACTTTATTAATCAAAAAGGCATACCGTTTCATTTCCAACATCAATGAATACTACATTAGTCATCGTATTGGTTAATCAATAACAGAGATATAGTACTCGCAATAACTGCTAAAAAGGATCAAAAACACTTCACCAGTAACGTATATTAAGCGTCCTTACCCAAAAAGAATGTAATCAGTTCGAAATTCGAACTGGGCGTTTTTTATTTGCAGAAAATACTTTGCGACTACCAGACCGCCATTCTCAACCCGTAAGCTAATGGAATCCGATTTGCGGCACGACACAACGATCACATATACAAAACATTAACAAAACAAGCTTTATTTAACCTAAAATTTATTTCAAAATTGAAAAATATTAACATTCAAACTTATTTCACAATGTATAATTAAATATCCAATTTAATTGGGCGATGGCTGTACCCTATCTCGCGCATGCGTCTTTACAGTCATCTTCTTTTCATAGAGTAAATAAACCCGACATTTTCTCTTCATTTTGTTTAATTTTATTGAATTTTTCCCTTTGTAAATATTAGAAAGGAGTATTCAGAAAGCATTAATTTTTGTTGGCATTGAAGCGGTTGTCAGTTTGTAGGGTTTTTATTTTTAAATAATTTAAAGAGAATTCCATAGAATATATCGATGTAGATTTTCCACTTTGTAATTTGCCTAAAACTGCCAATATAATGCTAAGGATAATGTCATTGATATGATAAAATAACCATTATTTATGCTTAAAGTATTCCAGGGCCACCAAAAATCTAATCTTCTAAACATTATCAAGTATATATTTAAGTTTAAATAAAATTCTTGCCATCGAATACTTCAACGAACAACTACCCATATTGAAAAAATTGTTTAAATAATATATTTTCCGAATATTTTCTAGAAAAATAAACCCGAGCAATAAATACTTATCTTACCTATTAAGCAATGCATTTTTGTTGGCGTTCATTTTTGCCACTGAAAATCGAATATCATAAATTCGTTCTTCCATTTTATTGAGCAATTTTGCAGATATTCTGACACTAATGACCAAAAATTCAACTTTCAAATTAAAAACCTGAAAATTTATACGCTACATTTTTCACTATCATTAATGATTTGAAGTTATTTAACTCCGGAGAACTCCAAGAAAACTCGGGCCGAATTTGAAGGTCAGATCAGACAACTTCACTCAAACAAAAAAACAAATAATAAAAATCCCTTTATTTACATAGAAACTTCACATATATATATATATAAATAAACAACTAATATAACTTATAGTAAATTTATTCTTACAATAAATTATTCAGTCCAATAAAAATAACTCTCGTTATGGGGGCGGTCATAAAAGTAATTAAGAATTTATTATCACTGTGTCAGATAAATTTTTTCATTTTAGAACTGCACGATTATAAAATATCTCGAGAACAACAAGAACATTTTGCTATAGAATCTCAAATATATAATTAGACAAATGTAACAAAATTTAAAATTCCCTTAAAAATTCGTTTGTATAAGGCGGATAAATTCACATTATCTTTTACCAATAATTCATAATTGAGGATGTAGTGTGATATACTGCACCCCATTCATTCCATTATTATTTTCCAAAGAACTTAATAATAACTGGAAATGCGCCGAACATTGGTTCAATCTTTACCGAACCGAATATTCGACCGAATTATTCGGTTCGTCATTTCATTACTTGACAACAAAAAAAGTTGCTCTTTATGCATTTTCATTTACCATTAATTAATTATAAATCTAAATAAATAATTAAAATATTCATGTTTTGCTTTACTTAATTTTATTTTCGATGTCGATTATATTTTTATGTACCCCTATGGTTGTTTTATGTTGATATGTTGATTTAAGTTTTATTGCTTAATTTTATTGGCTTTATTCAAAAATTTTTTCACGGGACTACTTTAACTTATATGAGAATGTTTGTCTTCTAACAAAGAAAATATAAATACACAAACCGAATAATTTGACCGAATACTAAGCGAATATTCGGCGTATCTAATATTTAAAACGTTTTTCACTTTGGTATTGTCAAGGTCTCTTTTGGCAGAACCGAGAAAACATTTCCTGTTGAAGGCACTAACGGCCAGATACCCATCTGTTATGTGAGGAAACATCGAAAAGATATCACGCAGAGTTATTCGACTGATTGTCTTCCGTTTTGGCGTTTGAAAGAGTCAAACAATCCAAATTGGTAGCCGCCGAAAGAGCGTCAAACCACCTGGAATCGAGTTACTTCGTTATCACGTCCTCCGGGAAAAACAACAATTATATCTAAATGTTTCATGTCTTACTTATCGGCTATGGTCTGAGATTCGGCCCGAAATGTAATGGGCGTTTGGCGAGGGTGCACCAGAGAAAACACCAAATTCTTGTCCACGTCTTCGTAATGTACCTGCAAGTCGAAACCGATTTTTAATAATGGCGAAATCACTCAAAAATATTCTTCGGATTGACCAAACTGCTCACATTCCCGCGATTCACTTCATATCCCAAAACCGGTATCGTTTCCAACGCCAAAACATCTTCGCTTGCTTTGTACACATACAACACGTGTTCCTTTAGAACGTACCAGAATGGCTTCCACGACTTTCGAGACTTTCTGAAAACCATAAAAAAATCATTTTCCCACTCGTAATAATCCACTCAACCAAATGCGACACCAAAATGAGAGTTACCTGTAAAGCCAACCGCTAATTACTGATTGGGAGTCGTTAGCAGAAACTTCTTTAAGTCTCGGAGGGATATACTTTTGCTTCTTCAAACTATTCGCCGAAGTGTATCTGATAAATTTTGCTTTGATATTCAAATACTCATTCTGAGCACTCTCATCGCTCAAATTCATTATTTCTTTTAAATTCTCACAGATACTCTCTTCAGAATCTTCGTATTCTGGAAAGAAACATTAACTCTCAACGTGTGCAATTTCTTCGGATTCAAAAAGGGAAAGGCCAAGTCACTCGTAACTTCATTCTGTCGTCTGCGTGTAACGGTATTTGGGTTGCCATAACGAGTTGTTGTTTTCACCTGCGTTAGTCTTTTGTCAACGGGTTTGTTAAACGATCTTTTTTTAAAATTCAATCTCTTAATGCTTTGGGGGAAAAATTAAAAATATATCGTCAAGTTTTTTAACACTCAACGCTAAAATAACTCGATAAAAATTCTTATACTACATTCCCACAGATCAGACATTATTGCATTACGTTCGTAACAAGAAAGAGATATAAATACTATTACTATAGTCACTATAACTGTTAGAGTCGGTATCTTCATTTGTACTATTCACACTTACATCAAATTCAAACTCATAGTTTTCTTTTACTAAAAAATAAATATACCTATATTTTTTATACACTACACTAGAGCTTTATGTTCCTGAAATTCAAATATTATGCGAATGAAAATGAAATCAAAGGTTTCGCTTTCATTAGAGGGACACAACACAAGTGATTATTTGAAATGACAGCGTTAAGGGTTAATAATTGTTCAGCTGAGTTTAAATCGTTTTGAATAAATACTGCAAAGAACAATGAGGTCCACAACTCGGAAAATTCTTACCGTTAGATAAGGTGGAGATAAGATGGCTAAGGAAAGGAGTGGCTTTGGCTAGGGGAAATTGAAGGCGTCGGAAAACTGAATGACGGATCCGATGAACTCATGTTCGAGACGGCTCCAATGGGGGACATCAGGACTTGGGAGGAATTCAGGGACAAATTTTCCAAACCTTTTCTGGGAGACAGGGGAACCGTGGAAAAGTGGAACGCAATGCAGGAACGCATCCAGAGGGCAGACGAATCAATCTACGAGTACGAGTACATTTACGAGAAGGAAAGACTTTGCAAAATTGTTAATTTAAATTTTAAGGACACAAAAGAGAGAATTTTAGTGGGTTTGCGGTCGAGGGAAATGAGCGCGCGACTTTCGACTGTAGACCATGAGGACGTTGACCACTTGATAAGCGATATAGAGCGACTCATGAGAATTTCCAACGAACGACGAAAATTGTACGGGACAGACAGACCAAATACTAACTTGAGGAGCGAGAGACAAACTGATCGAGCTCGCGAAAAGACGACTATTTCTACGAAAGACTTAACAGGACAAAACGGAGTCATGAAGCCGAAAGCGAATATCCCTGACAAGAAATCATCTCAGACGAACCCTAAGGAAGAACCCAGGTGCTATAATTGTCAAAACTATGGTCACTTATCGCGGGATTGTAATCAGCCTAGGAAAATTTTAAAATGCCGAAAATGTGACGGAGAGGGTCATACTCAGAAACATTGCGTGATGTCTTTGGGGGAATTGGATGGAAATTCCGGGGACGCGAAATATGAAAAAGATGCGAGTGTTAACGGCTGTTCGATGAGGGCTCAAATTGATTGCGGCCGTTCAATTTGTGCAATAAAAGCGAGTACTACGATAAGAGCGGGGATTAAAATACTGAATAATAACGTGAGAAAATTTTTTGTTTTTGGAAATACCAAGGCAGCTACTGCGAATAGTTCAGGCGAAACGATTGCTGACATTAAAATAGATGGTGTAGTGGTCAAAAATGTTAATTTGGTGATTGTTCCCGACGAAGCGCAATTAACGGACTTATTGATTGGGCGCACGTTCTTAGATCACCCCGAAGTAGCTTGGGTGAAAATAGGGGAAAAATTTGTAATTGGTCACAAAGACGAACCACCATTTCGCGACCTTGACTTGCCCACTGTGACGACGCGGTACAGACTTACGCGGAGAAAGCCGAACTCTTGACGAAATTGACTAAGCAACATGTCCCTTTTCCTTGGAGTGAAGAACAGAAGAGAAGTTACGAAATATTAAAGAACGATCTCGTGAAAGAACCCCTACTGCAATTATACAACCCCAGGGCTAATGGTCAGATCGAACGTACCAACAGAGTTTAACGCCCATTTTGAGTATCACCACAACGCAACCCTTATGCCTTTGCCCTTATGCGATTGGGACAAGCAAATCCCAATGTGCCAACAACACCTTAATTCTGCGATAAATAGCACGACAGGAGTATCGCCCTTTTACGCACTTCACGGGTATGAACCGCATTTCCATGATGCAGTTCTTTCGAACGCGATCGATTCGAACGAATCTTACAAGCCCCCTAATGAGTTACAGAAACTAATTCGCGCCACAATTACCGATAAACAAAAACATATGAAAGAGTATTTCGATAAACTTTGCGAATCTCATAAACTGCAGGCCGGGCATATAGTTTTCATGACTAAAGCACCAGACGCAACGGGAGACTCCACAAAATTGCAGCACGAATTTCGAGGACCTTTGGTCATTACACAGGTATTACCATCTGACACATACAGAGTTACCGACTTGGACCGTAACGACAATGGACGACTATAAGCAACTACCGCGCATATTTCCCAATTGAAACTCTGGAGGCTGCATAGAAACCCCGATTAAATTCAGATTTCTTTTTGTATTACTTTGTATTTTATGTCTTAATTACGTGTCATTCTTTTCAATTTTAGAACTTGTGTCCTACATTATTACTTTTAGTATTATTACTTTTGTTCTTATGTATACTGGTACTTCATGTGTATTTCTGTGTACTTATTTCTCTTTCAGACTTATTCACTTTTGTGACAATTTTAATGCGTACTTGTCATGCGATCTTTATGTGACGCGTTATCTATTTTTTTGTGAATTTTAAATTAAGAACCAATCTGTTTTGTGTCCATTTTTGTTTGTTCCACCAACACCCGAAAGTCGAGGCCGACTTTCCATAGGATGACCGAATGTAAAGAATAATGAGGTCCACAGCTCGGCAAATTCTTATCGTTAGATAAGGTAGAGATAAGGTGGCTAATCGCTGTGGACCCCATTCATACATTTGTATAATTCGTCAGTCAGAGTCTTGTCTTGAATAAAGAAGTGTTAAGACTCATTTTGGTGAGAATGCTTTCCTTCCCCAACAATACTGAGGCAACATTATGACAACAGTAAACTTGAATAAACGTCTGATAACCCTTTGCACTCGAGACGATTTCGGCCAAATTCGGCAAACACTTTACAAATGCTTGAAAAACATTTATAAGGAAACAAACGTAGATGAAATACTACATGAAAATACAGGAAACAGAAGGAAAAGAAGAGAACTCCAAAGAAACAAAAATAGTAATAATGTAATAGAAATAGAAAGGAAGAGCAGCTGCATATAACGAAGGTGAATATGAAGAGCATAAAAGAGAAAATAAAGGAAAGAGAAGAGGAAGAAACTGAAGAAGATAATCAGAAGAATGGGAAGAAGCAAAAATGGAGATGAATACACGAAAATACTAAGACCAGAGAAAAGAAAGACAATTGTAAATTTTGATTTCTGAAATTTGATAAATCTGTAGATAAGTCAAATATATATGTTATTATTATTGTTGCATCATATAAATAAAAAGATGCAATTACAAAAGACCACAGAGTCGTGGCACTTGGAATCGGCCGAGTGCAAAGGAATGAAAACTGGAAGCTGCTCATGACTCGACCTAACGGTTACTGCAAATGCTCAACCACCTTTCAAGATCAATTCGAAACACTGATCGCACACTCTGTCCGGCTTGTAATTCCTATACTGCAATGGCGCCTGACTGCTTCCGCAATTTCTGCACACGACTTTCCCGCACGCCCTGCAGTGATGCCGCCTGAACAAGGCGGTGAATTCCGCCGTGCAGATCTGACACATTGTGACTTTGCCGTCCTGCACCCAGACGGGGGCCTCCTTTCCCAGCTTGAAACTCGAGTCCTCCTCTATTTTCACGTTGAGGAAGGTCTTCTGCCGCTTGATGTGGCCCTCTATGGTCGTCTGCAGCGTTTCCACCCACTCCTTGCACTCGGACTCGGTTTTCGCGCAGAGGATGAAGCTTTTCGTTATGCTGTGGACGGTGAACGAGGGGGGATATATCTGGTCGTCGTTGTAGCAGATTTTCATTCCGGAGAGGGGCAATTCCTGATGGATTTTCAAATACTGCTTCGAGTATGTCGTGTGCAGGAGACAATCGTTCAACTGGAAATAAGTCTCAGATGAGTCATTGGGAGTAAAATGGGTCGGCCATTATAACTTTGATTGGAATTCATGTATGGTTAGTAAATTATAGTGAACACGAAAATTCGCGTGGGTTTAACGTTGAAAAAAAAAACCATAATATTTTTGCTTAAGCTTAAAATGTTTAACAATAAGATTTCGTCGCCACTTTGGGAGGCCTCTTAAAACTTAAAAAAAGCAATAAAATAAGAGAAAAAATGGAGCAGAAGAGATTTTAAAATAATAAATAACAGAATCCATTCAGGGGTTCTTCAGTGAAGAACTACAGAGTCACGGGTCCTTTGAAGAGATTTATGTATTAATAATATGTTGATTATACCGAAAATAAACATAAACAGTTGCTTTTGATTTCAACGCCTTCTGAAGCATTTCTGCTTACCAAAATGAAGTATCTCTCCCTCACATCCTTTCTGCAGATTTTCTCCAAAGGGCCGTCTTTTATTAATTCCCTTCCTGGTTTGATCAGTTCAAAATCACTTAGCAGCGATTGAAAATGCATCAGTCTTCCCTCCTTATCCTTTAACAAAGTTTTTTTCATGATTCAAAGCTCCTCCACTCCTTTCACACAGTTTCCGGGATACTCACCCCGTGGGACACATTTCTGTTCGCATGATCGACGACCTCGCACACGATCTTCAATGCACTGAGGGTGTCAAAATAGTCCTCCGAAGACTCATTCAAGTGCTTCACATAGTCGTTGAGCAATAATCTGTACTGGGGAATTCTTTGCACTGGTTTCAGCATGTAATGCTTTAATGTGAGCTTCTTGCATCTGTCCGTCGCTTCGAACTCTTTCACGATTTTCCCGAACTTGGGGTACTTGGCCATGCACTCGTCGAGGTAGTTCGTCCGCGACTCGAAACTCTGTATGTAAGTCGTGTACATTTTCAAAAAGGCTCCCTTTTTCACGATGACGTCCGCGATTTTCGGGTTGTTTTCCCAGTTGACGATCCTCTTTTTGAGGTCCTCGAGGATGTCTTCGTTGAGGCTCTGAAGCTGCCACAGATGGTTCAGTATTTTGTCGATTTCCCCGTTGGGTATGCAATTCCCTTTGCTCTCGAAATTTCTAAATTGCACGTAATTTCTAAAATCGACGTTCAAGAGTTTCAACACGTCTATGAACACTTCCTCGGAAGTCATCAGCTCTTTCGCCTTCAAATACGCCATTGTCTTCGGGTCTTTTTCCGAAGCCAAATCCATTTGATTGAGGCTGTCCTTATCGTCGTCCGAATCACTGTGAGGGTATTCGCTGCTGATTCTTAAACCGCCTTGACTTTCTTCCGTTTCTCCGGTTTTCAATTCCTCTTGAATGATACCTGAAAAGAATATCACTTGCCACGATAAAATCCATTCATATGAGATATGCGAGATTGATTATTTGATACTCATTACCCATCGTCCATCAGCAAAGATTTAATAAATTTACTTGAAACACCAGATGTAAAATCTCATTACATCTTTTCCTGAATATCACATAAAGTTATTAGTAACTTCCCCTTTCTTTTTCAAACGTTTTCCGTTTGTCCATTTAGTTTTTAGGCGATTTATTCAATCTTTGCCGTTAAGTATAATCCCTCATCATGCACACAGCTGTTGTCAAAGCTTTACGTAATACACAAAACACTTTTTGACACTCCATTTTAGAGTTAAAGATAATGCACATCGCATAAAACCATTGAGAAAAGACTAACGGAAACCGCGTCTTTCTATTGAAAACAAAACTCGTCGTCATGGCGACCCGTAACGATTAGATACAAACAGAATCTGCATAGTCACTCGTAAGGAAGTTACGAATGACTCGACCTCACACAATGTATTCTGCTGGATATTCTGAGCGCTTGAACGACCTTGAAATCGGCAACCTTTTCGTATATTTTCATCGGCGAATGGGAATCCATCGCCGTTTCATACGTAACGGCTTTTTCATTTTCTCCAACGGCTTCAGTTACTCTTCTAAGTGCTTCTAATTATCACATTTGAGTCTTAGATTTCATCCCCACATATTTTGCTGAATGTGAATGAAAGGTAACGACCGTTAAATCAATAATTCAAGCGCTGAGGACGTCCACAAACAGAGTGAAAACAAAATAACAAAGGAAACTCACGCGTGTGTTTGATGTCCGGTAAAGATTTGGTTCTGTTTTTTTCCCTCAGTGTTTGTTCGTCTACTAATGTTGTCGGTGAATAAAACTGACTGAGACATCTTTCTTTCTTTAGAACGTCCTTTTTACTGCCTTTACCAAAGGAACCGAACCAGGGGAAACGTTTGCTGAAGGAAATTACCTCTGAGGAACTCGGACGTTCTGAATTATTCGTTGATACTAAACAATAAACATACAAATTTGAAGTCAAAATAACTGCTTTTTTCAAAATAAAGCAAAGTTGGCAGTTAATACTATCAACTGAGTTCAAAATGTCAAAATCTTACAAAAATACATTTAACAGTAACAGCTGGAGTCAATTTTACTTCTGAATATGGCAGATTATTTGAATCAAATAAACTGACTTCTGCTGAATGCTCTTATTATTTTCATGGTTTATTTTTTACAGATAACCAAAGAATTTATTATCACCTGATTTTTTTAAAGCTTCTGCCTTTACCAACTTATTAACACCTGTGGTGGGACTTTTATCATTTGATTTACAAGGCAAAGTCACAGCACAGTCTCCACTGTCTATTTCTAAAGAATCACGCGGCTCGAGAGATCTACTTTTATTCAATTTTGGAACAGTCTGATCTTTCTTTCTATGAAGAAAAGACTGTACATTTAAATTCTTTTCTGTGCTTTTGTCATCTTCACAAATGATTGGCTCTTTGGTTTGATTGCTGCTGCTGCTGCTATTAACAAATCTATGCAGAAAAGACTTTGGTACATCAGAACTAGATTCATCTATCTTTTTATCACTGCAACCAAAAATACACTTGAATTATTTAAGATCTGTGAGTGATCAACAATGGAAGTGATTTCTGTACCTTTTGTCACCTTCATCTTGACATAAGTATTCTGCGACTTCACTCCTTTTGTAGCCATTTATATAACCTAAAGCTTTAGCATAATTCATGTCATTTTGAAAGCCAACACAAGCCTCCAAAGAGTGACCAGAATCTCCCGCCGTTGATGAACTGAGAGCCTTCTCATCCTGCAGCTGTTCCTTCCACAAGTGCGGGGGCGGAGGAGAGCGCAGCCCTCCCCTCAGAATGTGTGAATGCTTTGAGCAATTTTCCACCTGTTTGCAAAACTCTGACAGCTGTTGAGGATCACCAATCAAATCCTTTATGGTCAAATCAACATTTCCATTTCCTGTTGAGTTTGCACTTCTTTCCTGGGACAATATCAAACTCTTGGGCAAAACTGAACTGTCCAGTAATCCTTTTTTAATGGTGAATGTGTCAGTCTCATCTTTACTTCCATTCTTTTGAGGTGATCTGATTGGTTTGGGTGGAGACTTATGGATCTGGTTGGGATTTGGAGCAATAGCTGCATTATTGGAGAGAATTTCTGACTTTTGAGAATTGACAACAAAGTGTTTTGGGGGTAACTTAGGCTTGGGAGAGATGGTGGGAGGTTTTTGAGAGATGGGTATATTCTCCTTTGCTCCTCCTTGGGAAACTATTTTCTCGGAGATCTGATTCACTGCCACATTTCTTTTGCATCCTGGACCTGATTTTTTTATCTGAGGTTTTGGTAACAGAGGTGGTTTGCTAGTTTTTAACTTCTCAACTCCACTTTTAGAACTGTGATCCAAAGGTTGGGACTGACTAGAACCTCTTTGTATGAAATCTTCCATCACATCCAAATTTACTTAACCTTCCAACATTTGAAGGGTTTCTGTGGAAACACTCTGTAATGGGCCCCACTTCATTTCTTTAGAAAATTTATGCACTTCTTCCTTCCATCTGCAAAGAAAAAAATAAAACACTCATTTAAATAAACTATAATTAAACAAAAATACTTAATTTTTTTTGTAAAATATTTAAATAAATTTGTGTAAAATAATAGTGAAATTATTTTTGCTTATGAAAACTAATCCTACATAAGGTTGTAAAATAAAGAGATTTTACTCATTCAAAAAAAATTATTAAAAAAAACCCAATAAAAATAATATGTAATTTACCATATTTTAAAACTTCAACCATATTTTTAAAATGATAAGTGTCTATAGTTCCTACTAAATACTCTGTGGCACATTTTTATAAAAAAAATTATTAATGTTTGATCCTTTATTATCTTACCAATAATTTCCCTAAAAATAAAAAAATCAATATAACTTGTCAACAAACTTTAAATATTTCTCAAACTAAAGTTTGAATTTGATAAAAGAGAACATTTTAAATATGAATTTGCTTTAGTCATTTTAACATAAACAACATAATCACAGGTACCACCTTTGTAATCTTTGTTTAGAAGTTAGTCAACTGCTTCTGCTTAAACAAAGCACTTAATTATTGGTATTCTTGTTTACCCAAAGAATTCCAAAAGACTCAGAAAACCATTAAATTAAATATTTCACTGCAGTGAAATCCATCAATTCACAGCCAAAAACAAATTTTGAAGCTTTTTTAAAAATAACTGGGCTTTTGGACCACAGCACTTAAACAAACACTAAATAATTATTCAAATAATAATTTATATTTTGAAATGTCACTCCATTAATTAAAAATTTATGAATCCAAACTCTTCTGCCCAGAGATAATCATTCATTAAATTTGACAACTTAAATTAGGTCTGCATTTTCTTAATGTAAACATTGTAATTGACATAATAACTTTTTTATCAGTTCTAGTGATTCATGCATTGCACATATTATAAATTTGTCACCACTTATTTCCCTTTTTTACCAATAATGGCTGAAAATGTTTGAAAATTCCTACACTTACGGTAGGTGTGAACAAAGCATCGATTTATTTATTTATTTATTTATCCATAAACAACCTAAACAGAAAGCTCTCAAGGTTGAAAACGACATAAACAAAATCCCAAATAAACGAATCTCTAAAACTTAACCAAATTTTAATATTTTTGGGCGAATCTATTTACAATTAAATTACGTAATGATCGTTGATTAAAGCCCAGTAAGAAGTAGGTATTTATCCCCCAAAAAAATTTACCACACATTTGCTTCTTAAGATTAACTTTAAAAATATTTCAAACTTTACCTGCGCTTAATTAATTGACACGGTTTTTCGATAAACAACTTCAAAAAATACGTTTTGGCTTTTGATTTTGGTCAGTTAATAATAACAAATAAACTTTTATCATTTTCCTATTGTTGACTTTTTAACTTAATTGAAAACAGTGTGTGATACTCCTCAAAACAGCGACAAATATGGCGTATGTTAATTCAGTCGCATTGTTATTTTTCTTTCGACAAGTTGAAAAATTTTAAAGCAAACGTTGCACTTTTATTGTAATTGCCAGTCATCTTAGAAGTATATCAAAGACAATTGATGCACTTGGTTTTTTTTACCGATTGACAACCATAAACGACAATGCGCGCATCTTCAGTAGGTGTCATAATAACAATGGCGTCATAGAATAAAAAAACGTGAAGGTTTTCGTTGAAATAAATTAACGTCGAAACTCCCGATAATAAGTTTTCGCGCCTAAACTCAGCCTCGTAACAAATCAACGAAAATTGATGTTAATTTCTCTTAATAAGAGCTATTTTCCCAAATTTAAAATGAAAAATAAATTAGTGGGCGTAAATAGTATTCGGATAGAATGAAAAAACGGAAAAAGAGAAAGTGAAAGCGAATGACGCCGAAGGCATGATTTTTGCAGCAAAAGGGCTATAAATTTTTCTCATTCGGGTTGCATAACCGATTAAAGAGGAATTTTTTAATGTAAATTAAAGTTCTGTTTGGATTTGTTTTGCATGTGACTGTGTGGGCATTTGCCCACTCAAAATAAATCAGTTGATTCTGAGTTATTTCTGATAACATTCTTTTCCTTCGGTTGCTCAAAATTGTTGGAAATTAATATAAAACCAAAGCCGAATAATATTCTTGAATATAAATATACTTTGGACTTAATATCGACTTTTGAGGTTTTATTTAATTGAAAGTAAAGCCATGTCCATTCTCTAACGAAAAATAAAGCTCTAAATCTAAAAAGCTAAAGTTCTTTAAACTCGAAGGCATCCTAAATCGATCTTTGACCATCACAATAAGGGTCTTTGAAGACAATATCATTAATAAAATCAAAAGAAGATTCCTAACGAAGAGCTCACGCCGACCATAAAAAGAACAAACGGAAATAAAAATTAATATTGTAAAGTCGACCTTTTGCAAAACCGTCTGACTCCGTCATTTTTTATGTTGTTTCCGCGATGCCTAAAACTCTTTGCACGATCTTGGACTCATTCATTAGAAGCAGTTCTCAAAAAGGAGGAACTTTTCATGTGAAACACATTGACAATTTTTCAGTTTAATTAAGAGAAAAACAATTAAAAATGCGGCGCACACAAAATATGGCCTGTTCGAAGCCGTTAAAATTTTCAGATGGTGGCAGCCCTGCGCAAGTGCAGAATAATTGGCACAACAGATCTCATAATGGAGCAATGGCCCAGAAAGATATATCTTTCCTTAAAATACAATAAAAGCACCAGAATTATCTGATCTACCGATCTTTCCTTTTGACCCATTCATCCGAAAGGTTGCAATATAAATACATTTTACTTAAAAATACATGTCAAAGTGTGAATATTTTCAGAATTATTAACGGACAGAACTTATAGTGGAACAACGGCAACAGGTATAAAATATTCGTTTAAAGTTTTTCAGAATTTAAAAAGAATATACAAAACCAAAAGTATTAAATAAATACATATGAAAAACACTAAAATATGAAATACCAGAAACTTTCAATAAATTACTGGACATAAACATTTACAGTCAAATAGGGAAGCTTAAAAGAGAAATTTATACGCCCTCTCCCACTGGAGTAAATGGGAGGAGAAAAAGAAAAGAAGAAAAAAGTACAAGTGTATGAAACAGTACATACAAAAACATGCAAATACTTATGTGAAATAAAAGACTTAAAATATCCGGATTAGCGGGTAATTAAAAGTTGTGTAACCATTGCGGATAATACCGACAGAAAAACTGAGCTTCGCACTCTGTTTAAGTCCAAAAAGATGAGAAAATTCTAAAAAAAGATCAGAAAAGAACCGGATGAATCCTTGAAAAGTGCATCCGGCTCAAAGAGAAGCCTAATGGTAATGTGCAGGTTAAAAGACTCCAGTCAGGTTCGACGGCCATATTGTTAATAAGCGCACCTTAAGTTATTTCTTTGGCATTACCTCAGTCCATCTCTAAGTATCAGTGAGAGTGTATTTAAATACGTTGGATTCAATATGGCGGACCATACTTAAAAGTGAAATTTTTTTGTTCATTGAAGAGGTTTTTACAAATCGGCAAAGCTTTTACGATGAAAATATTCTTTTCCAGCGTTAATTTTATCAAATCGATTTCGTAATTTGTTTTCATGAAAAATAAAAAGGGCATTTACCGTAAATCGATCTCGGGTTCTGTTGCTTTTGTTTAACGGATAAAATTTCAGAATACAATCGCAAGTTTTTTCTTTGGGGAAATACAACACTCAGGAACCTACAGGTACATATTAAATATTGGATTGTTATCCAGAAATTGAATGTGAGCCTGCTCATACCCATTACTTAACGCCTTGAACGTGTGACGTAATAAGGACGTTTACTCGTGGGCTTTGAATATATTAAAAGGAAACCTGAAAGTCCTCCACCTAAAATTTTTTATTTTGATTTGTCATTTGGATTCGGCGGGGCGGAGTTGGGTTTTTTTGACATTAGTCGCCATGCGTTTGCTGTAAAAATCATCTCAAAGTATGGAAATTGTTTTTCTGATGATTTCGGGGGCGGAAGGAAATGATTGTCTTCGCTTCGAAGACATTTACACAGAACAAATCACATTTTCATTTGTCTTTCTGCTTATTATAATCCATTTCTTTCTTTATAATATTTACGTTACTGCAATTTCATTCTTCTTATTGTGATTTATGATTTCCTCTTTTTGAATTAATTTTTTCAATTTTGTTTCCTGCTTTGTATGACTAATTTAAATTTTACGTATAATATAAGGATCTAAATGAATACCATAAGCGGTTCAACCATAATATTGGATTAATATGAAAATATTAACGTGGCTTTATTTTTTATTTCAGTAATGGCCTCTTCTCGAATGACATTTTTCTACTTAGCGGTAAGTAAGCGCATCTTATGTATTTATAATGGTAAAAATTGGTCAGCAGTAGAAAAAACTAAATCCATTGAAGAATAAAAAGGAAGTTGTAATAAGACAACAACACACGCTGACAGTCCACAAATTAAGAAATTACTGAATTATTATAATCATTAGCACTTAATAAAAAGAGTTCTAAAGGTCTGCAGGCCGCCATTTTAAAACTTTGACCCGCCTTAATGTACTATTATTATACTTTTAGAAAAGTAAAAAAAACTTTTGCTACGGTAATTTTATAAAATGTTTTAGTTATTTTAAGAAATCCGATCGTTTTCAATTTACACGGTGGATTTGTTCCACTAAAAACGGTGTAAAACGAGTCTCGATAGTATATATATAACTACTTATACTTGAATTTAATAAATTTTGGATAGTAAACCGTGATTTTAGCGGAGAAGCGGATAAATTAATATGAGAGAGTGAGAGAGAGAGAGCATAAGGAAGTATAAGAGGACGCAAAAGTAGAAGAAAAAGAAACAATAATGGGCCTCATGTGACCGATTCAAAAAAACACTGAAAGTCCTTTCCCATCCTAATTCCGTTAGGATTGGAGAAAACATCTATTAAAGCAGCCATAAGAAGTATAAAATAAGCAGAAGGAAAAGAACTGCAAAGAAGATGTTTAGAAGAGCTCCAAAGAAACAAAAGAGAAATAGAAAGGAAGACAGAGCAGCTGCCTATAACGGAGATGAATATAAAGAGCATAAGGACAGAGAAGAGGAAGAAATTGAAGAAGATAATTAGAAGATAATCAGAATAATGGGAAGAAGCGAAAATGGAGAAGGATACACTAAAATATTAAGCAAATTTTAGATTGGGAACAACAAAAGGGGTGGAAAACCCCTAAAAACAGAGCAGGAGAGAGAGTTTGAGTGCTGTGCAAAGAAAAATGGGAAATAAGTGAAAAGGAGGGAAAGATGAATTAAGAAGGCTGCCAGGATTCATAAAAGAAATACAAGAGGCAAAAGAAAAAGCCAAATAATTGTAAATTTTGATTATTGTAATTTGATAAATCTGTAAGATAAAATAATATAAATAAAAGCCCTTTTCTTCTCCCACATTTACATCCAGAATTTATCTTGGTTAAAAGCATTTTATCTAAACTGCGGTCATTTTGGTGGTCACTGTTCGCCCCCGATAAGCTAATAGCGGTCTTCTAACAGTTTCTGGTTAGACAATAACTGTAAGGATTTGTAAAATTAGCTAAAAGCAGTGATAGACATAAAATTAATGAGAGGAAGACTCGATTAGGATTAATGACTGGAGTCCCGGAGAAAACGTTGTCTTCGCCCGCCACTCACCTATAATTGCAACGGTAGATGCATCCTACAGATCTCGGCCACTCAACTCGATGCAATAAAATATTTTTTATTCTCATAGACAATCAGGTTTCCTTTTCTCGAAAACGCGTAAAACCCTCCATTTTAAATATCAACAAGTCCACCAAATTAAAAAGCCATCTCGGTCATCCTCACTTTATTAGTCTGGCTTTTGGTCATTCAGTGTCTCGCCATATTCACCAGCAATGGCATATTTCAACAAGAAATTTCTTTCTGCAAAAGTTCATATCCTCTAGTAAGAACACATTCGTTTCCGGTTCGCACATCTCCGAAGAGTAAAACGTAATAAATTTACTTGAGTGAGGGACAACAATGTGAACATCCGCATAATGGGAAAGAACACAAGGAGTGCTTATGCAATAATCGCTCAACCCGCAAGACATTGAGCCCTAATCAACAAAGGAGGAAAGGGACAATCGCGAAAGGCGTTTCCACACTCTGATCAGAAGAAATGCTTTTTCCTTGAAAAGTGGTTCAATGGCTGATAATGTCGTGCCTGCAATAGCCTTCAAGAATTTGTCGCCAATTTGGCGGCTGCTCATTTCCACTATCTCTCATACTGTCGCAAATTCGCCTTGTTGCTCTGCTCCGCAGGCATCTGAAATGCAGACAGACGACTGAACCAGGAATGCCAACCGTCGACTAGAATCATTTATTGCATACTTAATTATCCTTTCGTCATCGGAAGACGTTTAACGGCAACCGGAAACGCAGTTGTGCTTTTAATTATTTCAGGTTTCGTAAAGCATTTTCTTTTCTTCTGTTCCCACCGTGAAACGAATTTTCTCTTGAGTTGATTTCCTGACCTGCACCAACAATTTTCTGGAAGAGGCACTCTATTTCATTGTCATATAATTCGATTGTCTGATTGGGAGTCATTTTTCTGTTTTGGCCCCAAACGTTTTCAGTTCCATTTTTAATGGCCTTTAATCTCCTCTTCCATCACTGTTTAATACAAAATCGTTTTGACTCGGTTCCGGTCTTTATGTTTTTCACTTTCGTCTGCTTTTCCAATCAGAGGAACTCGGAGAGAGAATACACGTGAAATTCACAAATGTAAATCGGAGGGCTGAACGCTCTGATAAATTTTGGGCGTGAAATTCAAGGTCAGCGGCTGCAGAATTAGAAATTTCAGGCCTAATTAGCAACTCCGTGTGGGCATTAGAAGTGTTTTCACTATTGGGCCAGCCGAAGCCAGAACAGAGTGACAATCTGGCGACATTTGTCGGACAAAGGGAGGGATACGGAATCTGACAGTTCGACAGCATCTGCTTCGAATTTCCAATTTTTTTGTATAAAATATTCAGACCGTATAATAAATAACAGAAAATCGTCTACCGTTATTCCGACATGAAATAAAAATTGGGAAAAAACCTTCAAACCAGCCAACCGCTTTTTCCAAATGTCAACGCCATTTATTTTTTATTTTTATTTTTAACATTTCACCGAGTAATTTCACGCAAAAAGTAATGAAACGAATGTAGTGTTCAAATTACCGTCAAATGTTCCTTCACAGCAAAAAAGAATCGAATCACAATGGTAATTCGATCCAAAAGCGGAATTTCTTCTCTCTTTGTTTTAGTCTGATGGTCCGGGCGGCCATTTTGACTCGATCCGTTCGCAGATATATTTATGTCAAAGGTCACGACTTTTCTTAAGTATCGAAATCAAAGCCAATCAAAAATCTATAGTAAATCTTCTGCTTAAACCGTCGAAAAGGGGAAAAGAGGTTTACGAACCCGTTCTACTGTTCACATATTTTTTTAGAATTTATAGATAATTTTGCGTTCTTTTGTTCGACACAGTTAATCGGTCACAATATTAAAACTTGGAATGATTTTTCGTATTTCCTTTTCAGTTTTATTGTACAATTAACCACAAATTAAATCATTTTATCGTTGACTGCACTATTTTTATTTCCCTTTAATAAATATCCGAACATTTTATTATCTTTTAAAGCAAAAAACATTGCGAAATCAGAAATTTGTCTTCAGGAATAACCCTTTTTTAGAGACATGTGTTGTTTAAAACTCTTCCATAATTTATAATTTTTAAAACGGTTTTTATCGAAATGAGCCGGTAAAGTCTGGAAAAAGTGAGAGAAAAAGTGCAAAGACCCCCTCGACGTAGTTCAGAAGATACAGGGCACTTGCTAAAAAGATTCCAATGCAAAATGTGACGTTTTCGGTGCGGGGGCGACTGATTTAATTTCGTCGGCTTTGAAGAAACCAAAATATTCTATTTCCTGCATATGATTTCAAATTCCTATTTTTTTATATTCTTTCTATCTTTATGGCCAGAATTCTTTCATTCTCTTTTCTGTCCAAGTCTTCCTTTTGTTTTCCAAGTCTCTCTGTCATACAATTTCTGTCCAAGTCTTTCTTTTTGTTTTCTTTCTCTCTCCTTCATATCTTTTTATCTCATGAATTTCACGATGTGCACGTTTTTTACTTATTTATTGTCGTCAGGGTCGTTCAAGATGCATTCATGAATTCTCCGGCTTATTTAAATAACTCCGAAATGACGTATTCCTTTGCCTCATTTCAGGTACTGGTGGGATCGACAGGGTTTTCGAAATGCGCTCAACTGCCACTTTCAGACGAACGTAAGTAAACCCTTTCACAGCCTCGACCTCAATGACACTTTTCATGACAAATGCCAGTTTCTTTTGGATGTTAACGCCTTGAGAAATTCAGTTCACACTCGTCCGTACCTAATTCGCGTTTGGAGATGCGAAACAATAAAATATATGCATTTTGACCAAAACGACTGCAAAAGAGCCCCAATCCCACTCATGGAAAGTCAATCCGAAACCAGTTGTCCGTTTTAATGACCGAGGTAAAAGTTGAAAGCAGAAAGTTTTCCATCCGAATCTCTTGGAAACTTTCCCGAGGAACGCGAAGAAAACGACCATAACGGATTTTCAGGGCCGTTTTTCTCCTTCATGCAAGGGCCCCGTCAAGGTGAATTGCGTCATTCATTCTACCGAATGGGTATCATCTACCCACTTGAGTTTCAAGACGTTCCGAAGCGAATTTTCCGTTCTGGAGAGAACTCTTGAACGTGAACTCATTTCCTGGCTTTTTGTTTTAAGGAACGGAGGCGTTTGTCGTGGGTTTTCTCGAGGAAAGGCAGGAAGGCTTTGAACCGTTCGAGTAGTTTTTCAAAAAGATAATAAAACTGAGAACTAACTTTGTTTCAGATTCCCTCGAGCTCGACGAAAACATAAAAATAGACTGCAATTCGAATGAAATCGCCGTTGCCATAAATACCAAGTCGGGAGCGTTCAATGGGATGATATATCCGAAGGGACTTTCGAAGAATTCCAGTTGCCTGGCGGAATTCCTCCACGAAAGAAGTCCCGTCAAGTATCGGTTGCCCCTCAGGAGCTGCAACACAATGAGCACTGAAATGGTGGCCAGAATTTCCGCTGTCCTTCCTTCCAGGTTGCTTGGGACCTGTAACGAACACAAGTTTCCTGTTTCAGGACGACGGGGCGATAGAATACTTCAACACGATCGTGGTTCAGCCTCACCTGAAGTTGGTCACTAACCAGGGAAGAGGATTCCACATTCGGTGCATTTATACGACCAAGGACAAGATTATCACTCATAACATGAATTTCAGGTAAGAAAATTGCTTTCTCGGATTTTATTACACAGATATATTGCCGTCCATAAAAGGATATCCTTAATAAATATTCTTCCTTTGTCTTCTCTCTTCATTTTGGTTTATTCCTGGTTCACAGCATGTTGGACACCGAGCCGTTGTTGGCAACCGCCCCCATGCCAGGATGCACCATGAAGATTTATTACGGCGACCCGCAACACAAAGAAGTTGCGGAGAACGTGAAAATCGGGGATCCTTTGACATTGGTGATCGCCATCGATTCTCAGGAAGTCTACGGGCTGAAAGTGTCGGACTGCCTCGTCAGGGACGGCCTGGGCTGGGGAGAACAGTACCTCATTAACGAGGACGGGTGAGTGCCCCCTCCAACTGAGATTTATCTCCGAATCCCACATCAGCCGGATGCTAAATTATACACCGCTTATTTATACATATACAGGTGTCCAGTCGACGAAGAAATCATGGGCCAGTTTCAATACTCGCGGGACAAAACGGTCGCCTCCGTTCGTTTTCAGGCCCATAAATTCCCCTACACCGACTCCGTTTATTACCAATGCAATGTCAAACTCTGTATTAAATCCGGTGGTTGTTTGGATACTGTAAGTCCTAAAATGACGAACCGGAGCCTGAGATTTATTTTGAGAGAGTTTTGCTGATTTCTCGACTCGATTTCAGCCGCCCAATTGCGACGCGGAAGTGAGGAGGAGAAGACAGATCGCGAACATCACAGAGGACGAAGGCTCGCCGGCGACCATAGAGGTCTACAGCGGTCTTTACGTGAATGAAGCCACAGACGGGAAAAACGACATCACCGACCAAGTATACAAAGAAAAAGTAAGTTATCTGTGTATTTATGTTTTATATATTTTTATGTTAAATAATTAAAGTGAAAATTTGTAAATGGTCACTTTTTAGGCAAGCCTAGTTTTTATTTGCTATGCAAATTCTGTTTTGCATATTTTTCATGCTTCTTCTCCCAATTTTATGGGTTTTACACTGCGTTAATTTGATTTTTACTTCATTTTGCTTATCAATTAAAGAGTTACTGAGTGCCTTTGCTGTGTTAGTGTTCTGAATAATCACACACTGCCAATGTTCTTTAGTTGTGTTAATTGTTATGTATTAGTTGCAGGCAACTGCAGGCAAAACATTATATCACACATTTGTACTTTCCACAGTTTACAATTAACAAACAAATGTCTCAATAAAAGATTAACGGTGTTTGGTCAAGACCCGTTGCCATGGCAACCCGTAACGGTTACAAATAAACAACAGAAGGAAGTTTATTGTGTACGGATGAGTCGATCTAATAATTTATCTGTTTTCATTTCAGAAAGTCGACGATCCCGATCAGATTTGCATCTCCCAAAGGAATTTCGCAATCGGCATAGCAATAGCGGGACTCATACTGATTTTGCTGGTCATCCTAGCCATAATATTCCTCCTCGCTAGAAGAAGAAAGCAGAAGGACACGGGAAGCACGGGCAGTTCGATATACAGCGGTCCCTACACCAACACAGCCTACAGCCACAGCAGCTAAAGGCAATTATTAGTGGACTCTAAAACTCAGGAATGCCTTTCGACGGTGCTTTTCCACAGTAGCTCACGACTTAACGGTTAAAATTGTGAAGTCACGGTTTTAAATGATTTTTTAAAACTGCACGATAACATCAAAGGCTTATTACGTAATGCGCCAGGTATTTCCAAACAATCATCGTTGGAGGATCTCTAATAACATTCTGTGATAGGAAGAAGAACCTGATGAGCATCAGATGCTAATAATGGAAGGATTAGACTTTGAACGTTTCCTCTTCTGCATTACCACAGACAGACACTAACTGTAAATTCACTTTAGAACAATTCCTGCTTTTTTTGTACAGCCTATTCCTGTTATTAACCGGCATATAAAGAGTCTGCTAATGTCACACTAAATGAAGTTTAATTCTGTAATCCCCAGTTTAGTTATTTTTCGATTAACAATTACCCTTCTGAAAAGAAGATTAATTTGGGCAATGGTAGGACATAATTTGAAATCTTGCTTTTGGCATTCAAAAAATAGAAGGCTGGAAGACAAATTCATTTTGCAAGATTTCATCTTGTGATGCTGTTGCTTTATTTAAATTAACATTTGATTCATTTTTGTATGAAAACATTATTTTATGTTTTATTTAAAGTCTTTAATAAAAACAACTGTTAAGAAAATATTAAGTTTTTTTTATCAAAAATTACCTGATCGAAATTTAAAAAATTGTAAGTTCACAGCAGAAATAACTGCCAAAACTAAGTAAGACAAAGAGGAAAACAAAAAACACGTAGAAATACTCCTATATATTTTGTTCTTTTCTGGAAACATGTCATGTATTTTACTTGACGAAGGCACTAAATTTACTAACTTCACATACTCTATAAAAAAAATGAACAATCATACCGCCGATAAGTAAACAAAGTTTGAAATGACCGTTCCTTCCAAAAAAACTAAAACAAATAATGTTTCACTGCCCACACTGAACACTGTGAAGAACCGAACCGTGATTTCTTTTCGCTCTTCTTAAAGCTTTTAAGTGTTCTGTCAATTCGATAAAAAGTAAATTTAAAAACTAAGTTTGCCACAGTTTTCGAGGTAATTCTCTTTGAGTTACGTCATACATGTTCCACTGCTATCGGTCTAGCTCTCAATTTATTCTCTACAAAATACATTTAACAAAAATAAAATTTAAAGCAGAAGAACTTGAAAACAATTACCATATATATACTGTACATTCTCCGACTTAATGTCTGCTCAGAACGACCGTTACTCAGAGAAGAAACATAACGCGGTTTCATTCACTCAACACGATTTTTCTAGGAATTAAAAAATTGAATTAAAACAAAAAAGAGCACTTATGACTAGAGAGTGAATAATCCAAAATTGACCCGTTAACAGCGATGTATTCGGCCCCACGACCCCAAACATGTCCAAATCATAAACATCAGATGAGTTTTTATTCTTTAAAATTTTTTTATTTAGAAAAGAAGGCTTTGGGCCCCACCATTTGATCTGTTATACGTGAAATACTAAAATTGCCGTTTGAAAATTTCCTGCACGTCTCAAAATTCTGTAACTATGAAGTTTAATCAGATCGCAATCCAAATAATTTCGTTAGAAAAACGACGTTGACTTCGTCGCGCGTGACGTCATTAGTGAAGCCGACCAATCAGAATCAACTTTTTTCCTAACCAATCACGAACTTGAAAAAATTGTTTCAAACTTAAAAGAAATATTCCAAACATAACATTTTCTCGAAGAATAGGAGTAAAGTTTGGCCAAGTGAAGGTGGCCAAGTTATCTATACTGTAAATACAAGGGTATTGAAATTTTTAGCTGTTTTCAGAAGGTCGAACCAATTTAACATTCACAGCAAAATCACAATTCACTACTCACACGAACATCATAAAGAGCGATTGTCTTCTTCAATCTTCATTTATTCCTCAAGTTTTATTAGCTAATACTCTAACTTCTTTTCACTCCAACAGTATTAATTTTAACGGGTGGATTGCTGCGGAGACATTGTCATGGCACTTCGATCAAGCAATAACCAATACATTCATTTCTAGACATTTCTAAAAACCATTATAAAGAATAAGAGCACGAGTCAACTCGTGAGCGACCAGTTTGATTTAGGATCTGCAGCCTTTTGGAGTTCGTCTAGAAAATGTTATAAGCGTAAGTCTAGTGAAATCACTCAAGCTAAATTCTCTACAACAGCTACAGGAATGATTTCTGGCGGATTATATCCGAAAGTAATATATATTATGGTACTATTTTAAAAATTAAGGCTGTGGATCAGTCAAAATTCATGCGAGCAAATATTACAATTAACCCATTCCATACTGAAACCCATTCGATTCCCCCATTTTTATTGCATTTTTTCTGCTCGCCGATTTCTAAATCTTTTAACTTTTCCTTTGTTCTTCGGTCTGTGTTCTCAATTTCAAACTCGTTAAGTCATTCCTTACTCTTCTGAATTTTAATTTTTACTTTGTTCGCAAGGAGCGAATGGATTCATTTCCAATTCAAGGCTTACATTCTAATGCCCGAACCAGTGGTTCCCGAAAAGGCCATAATAGGGAGGAACAATAAAAAAAGTTGAAAGCAACTTTTTTTTATTGATTTTTACAACAGGGCTGCAGATCATTTTTTGGGAGTCATTAATAGTAAACCACTTATGAAAATGTTTGCTTTAGAATTTAGTTCAAAGGTATTCTTATGCAAATCTTAATAAGGCACTTTATTCCTTTAGAGCGCTTCTCAAGTCAAAATAATAACTGAAGTTTTGAAGCAGCTAATGAAAACACTTAATGATACATCGGATGTGGCTGAATAAATGTGCTTCTCCTCTTTTTGTGAATAAAATTTAAAACCACTGACTTAAGCTATGAAATCTCTAATATTTTTCAATCGAAATTCGACGAAGTCTAAATTGTAAAAAAACTGGAATGAGCAGAAAAACCAGTGAAGTGGTAACAACCCACTAAACGTTAATCTTTTTGACTCATTAGTTCCTGACAAAACCAATAAGTTTTCAATTAATTAATTTTAATTTTAGCGAAAGTTTCATCGCGTTTAATTTAACGAGTGACCAATCGCCAGTTATATATGTAGTCCTTAATTGCAGCAA
This sequence comes from Brueelia nebulosa, assembly GCA_028293925.1. Lineage (NCBI taxonomy): Eukaryota > Metazoa > Arthropoda > Insecta > Psocodea > Philopteridae > Brueelia > Brueelia nebulosa. The sequence goes on from JAQIBA010000041.1 coordinate 441,103, forward strand.
GGATTTTAACCGAAGTAACAGTTGCAGCGGCCATGACGAGAAACCTCCCGCTGATCCACGTGCCAAAACCATTGTTATAATTTCTTAATAAAAAGCCCAGGAACCCAGTAATTCGGTACCGGATTCGCACCCCTTTGAATAAAACCGAAGGAGAACATGGCCGTTTTGACGAGCTTTCACGAGCTTTCATTTTTCACTGCCATTCGATGTCCTTCCGCAGGAGCTTTTGGGCGGCCCGGATTAATGGAGTCAGAGTTCTTAATTCCATCGGGTTTCGGAGAAACGGATGTTCCAGTAACTCATCTGCAGTTGCCCTTTTGTCTACGTCCACTTGTAAGCAACTGTCCAGAAATGACTGAAAATCAAATGTTTTTCTTTAAAAACTACATATCGAACAATAATAAAATATCTATTTTGTTATATTTTGGAATTCTAAGCAAACAGACCTGAAGATCGGGAGGTAAGGTGTCCCATTTATTGATGACGGGTCGACCGTTGGCGGCGATCAGATATAACGCCCGCAGATGGGTTTCCTTTAAATATGGTGGGTCTCCGTCCAACATTTCGATAACCATTATGCCGAGGGACCAGATGTCCACCTTCTTACCGTAGTGCTTCCTGGTGACGACCTGAAGAGAATCATCGGGAATCTCGGGACTGCATATGCTCCTTTAAGGGACTGATATAAAACCTTACCTCTGGCGCCATCCAGTAAGGGGTTCCTATCATGGTCTGTCGCTTTTCATCGTCCACGATGTTTGCGCAGAACCCAAAATCCGTCACTTTCACGGATCCGTCCATACCCAAGAGCACATTGTCGGATTTTATGTCTCTGTGGATAATGCCCTGTAAGAAATAATCCAACTGTACGGTTGATGTACTGTGCCTACTCTTTATTATACAATACCAGATGAACATTATTTTTTCAAATTATTGTATTTTTTTAATTAACAATTTCATTTTACCACTATTTAGGGTACTTTAAAGGTGGGGTGACTCATTCAAGCATGTATTTACATTAATGCTGCGGTCCTACAAAAAAAGTAAAAACATACCTTGGAATGTAAAAAACTAATGGCCTTCAGCACCTCTTTACACACTGCGGCGATTTGGCCGTTTTTCATGATGGTTTCGGTGACGACGTCGGTGAGAGGGCCCCCGTCTAAAAGCTCCATAACGACCTGGAAAGAAAAACAGTCAAATGAAGGTTCCTTCGATTCGGGTCCCAAAGAGAGGTGTTCACCTATTTACCCAAAGATGGTCCCCATACAGGTAAGAATCCAAGAAATTGACTAAATTTTCATGACGGAAATCTTTAAGGATTTTGATTTCATTCAAAATGCTTTCTTTCCTCGGTTGTTTCGTGAGATCAATATCTTTAATAGCGACTTTGACTTTGTTCACATGATCCACGGCCGTGAAAACTGTACCTGAAACACTGCGAACACAAAACTCAGCTGGGTTATAACACTTAAAAGTTTCTAATAAAGTCAAGAACCTCAAAGCTGTTTCATCAATATATTATAATATACACAATGCCACCTTACCCCGCACCCAAATCCTGTTTCCTCTCGAATCTCTTCGAGGGATCCCCGGGATGCACTATGCTCCTCAGCTCCTCCAGCACCTCCGCATCGCTTCTCTGCTGTCGTTTGTTCTCCTTTTTCGTCCTGAGCACGGGACTATCCGGCTCCTGAGCCTCTTTGTAATTTTTCTCATTCCTTTCGTTCTCCTCTATCTCCGCTTTCCTTATGGCGGCCAATTCTCTCAGTTTTTCCGCCAGCTCGTGATTCACATGATGATGCACCTGCGATAAATGAACATGAGTTTGGGGGGATTGGAATTTACGGCAAGTAAAGTACAATAACACAGAATCGCACCTGATTTGAGGCCTTCACTGGGGAGGGAATTATTTTTTGATTCAAATCGATGCGATTTTTCGGAGTCGGACAGGGTGAAGAGGAGGCCGAGTCGGACAGGTTTTTCAGCTTCAGTCTCGTGGGTGTGCCTGCTGGGGTGTCTTCGCTGGTGCTCTCGCTGGTGTCGGAACTTCCGCTGGTGTATTGTTTGTTTTTATGGCCTGAAATTCAGACTTCCGCTCGGTATGCTCAGCCAAAATGTGAATGGAATCGAAACACGTCACCAGTTTCATGATGCTGATGTCATAGTGCGAGAGACCCCGAGAATCAATCAGTATGAAGAGCTCTTCGCATGATTTCAGGACTGTCCTCAGGCGACTTTCAAATTGCTGAAGGTCTCGCTGTCGCACAGTGCTTCGTCTTAACTTTTTCGGGGTCTCTCGCAGTTAGACGAGGATTAATTTAGCATTATTTAATTGCTATGCCCTCAGTAATCTCATTAATTGTTCATTACTCGACTTATTGTCCCGATACCTGATTAATTTTTGTCCCGCCATGAAGTTTAAATGGGAGTTACGTGAAAATCTGAATGTCAAAAAATTTATAATTCATTTGTATCCTCTTTCTGGATTCCAATGTATAAAATAAATAAATTATTTAACCATTTATTTACTAATTTATTTATTCCTACTTAAATATTTTTATTTATTAGATTATTTATTTTCTACCCTTCTTTTTTTCTCTAAATATTATCTATTTATTTATATTTAATTACATCCATTTATTTTATTTACATAATTATTACTATTTAACATTTAATTTATATATTCATAGAGTGATTTGTAAACCTGCATATAATAAGTATAATTCTATACGCACGGAGTGCTTGAATCCGATAAAGCATATATTGTATTTTGAGATGGATTGCGTCGTATTGATGTATTGATGAGATTTAATTATACTCTGTAATTTCTTACCTAAAATATTTCGTCATTCGTCTTACCTAAAATATTCTCTATTTCTTTCGATTCCTCCGCGATGGCTTTTTCCGTGACGAGGGGCTTGAAAGGCTCAAAGTTTTTCTTTATAAGGCTGTAATTGTAATACTTGACGGCTTGGAGAGCTGCGTCGGGGTTCGCATGCTGTTCGGCTTTTCTGAAAAATTACAACACTCCATCATTTCTTTTTCTCCTCGGCCGCCTCTCAACCAACTCTTTCCTCTTAAACTTACGACAATTGTGTGTTGAGCTGTTTCAGCCAGGGAACAGGCAAACCTTCCAGCTGACCGGTTTCTTCGTTTCTCGTCACGTGATAAACATGATTCACGTTTGAAGGCAGTCCGATTTCTGATGGGCCTTCGGTGGCCGGTCTTTTTTTGGCCGGGAATAGTTTCTTCACGGTGCTGAAGCTAAGACTCATTTCGACAGCGGTCACGTTGAATTAAAAACCTGTGAAACAACGGGCTCATTTCTGAACTGCGGTATTGATCGTTTCGAAGAAGACACCCAACATCACGCGTGATTTGCCCCCGAACGCATTTAAGACTGGAAGACGGCAGCTGAGTAAACTTAGAAAGTCCTCGGACGAGTCATCAACAAAAGAAATCTGAGTCACTCGTCAGAATTCGCTTTATGGGCACAACAGCAAATTTTATTGCTAATTAATTGTTGTATAAAAACTGGAAGCAGTTGAGGTCGAAAACCTTTCTTTGCGTGTGTTAGAAGCTCACTGAAATTACATATTTAACGAAAATAACATAATACCATTCTAAAAGGACAATTTTATTTTCTTTATTAGGCATGTATTGGATTTTTGACATCAAACGAATGTGCCTACCGAGAAAAGGGGCAATAAAAAAAACCAAAAAATGTAAATCATGTAAAAAAGTAAAAAAAATAAAAATGTCAAGGGAAGCGCAAAAGCCATTTCCAAACATCGTTGCAGGGCAACCTGAACCTGCAAAAGGAGAGAAAGGGGATGAAATAACCACGAAGATCGGAGGTTGACACAATGCAAAACGGCTTTAGAAGCAAACGCAGCCATAAAAACAATTCCACGCTGACCGCGTCAACAATATTTACATTAGTCAATGTATGTAATGTTTAGAAAAGCGCGAGAAACAAACAGTTATAAAGCTGGCCTGAAGTACAGTAATGGCTGGTCAGAGTCTGGCTTGCTCACTTCTGCTGTATGACTCTTATAATAAATAATAATAATTATTTCGATATAAAAAAATAATAATTATTATTTCAATATAAAAAAAAATAATTCCCTGTTAAGACAATTCTTCATCTCTCAACATTCTTCACTTGCGGCTGGGAAAGGGTTTCAATCGGTTTTATCATTCAGAACTTGATTCGCAAATCAGTTTTCGATAAAACCCCCTATCCGCCCCCTAAAAAGAAGCCAGAAACAAAAACATTGATTGCCGTATACACCCACCGTATATTCCAATAATACGCTTCTAATGAAGTGGCAATGAAACTCGATTAATGATAACAAATCCTCTAATTTTGTATAATTTTTAATAATTTGCTTTTTTCATTAAAATATCCAATGTGACGACTTAGGCGACCAAATTAGTATCACTCCTACAGACTCTTAATCATCGTTTTAACCCGCTCTTGGTCGAGAGCGATTCGGAACACCGATCGAAATGAACTTTGCATTTGAACTTATATTCTGCCAAAGGATTCCTCTGTATCGGATTATCTGCCAGATTATATAAAACCTATTTAATTATTACCAAAGCATAATAATCATTCGAGATTTTGTTTACCGCCTCGTGTGCTAATGTATTCTCCTATGTTCACCCGGGAATTTGTATTTTTTAGATTTTTACACAAACAGTGCAGTTATCGCTGAACTTTTTCAGAAAACCCTTTTCATCGATTATTAATAATTATCTATTTCCACTTATGAGAGAGATCAATCTGAGCAAATATTCGAAGCACATCGAGAGATTATAAGTGCGATATTGATGTAGAAGAACTTATCTTCTGCTCGGCACGGGCGGGCTCAGATTATCTGACAGGTAAAAAATAAATAATTTTATTATCTTAAGGTAAAAAAATGTCCGTGCGATTTTCAAAAAAACCCAGGGCTTTCTACACTAGATAAAAGCATAAGACTTAAAAAAAGTGGAAGACGGGAAAACATTCGAAGAAAACAAGACTTAATAAGACTGGCAAAATTTTTAAAAGAGACATACAACGAGAAAAGTGCCCGATTATAAAATTTATAATATATTTTATATTCACGTTAAGTTACACTCTCGCACTATGTAGAACTTCATTACTTAAGTCTTAAGTTTTATATTACTGCATAAAGTTATTGCATAATGATGAAGATGTAAGAGGAATAATAAAAAGACCAAAGTGATACCTTCCGCCTGTTCTTAGAGACTGACGTCAATTAAAACATAAATAACACCGGAAAATCTCTTACAAAGACTCTGATTCCAAATTCGAGCAACGCACGCCATTGGCCGAAAACTCGATGACTTAGTTTGGAGCTCTTTGGACAACTTGTCGTGAAAATCGGCGAGAAAATTTACAGAAGATTTACAATTTAAAAAAAGTAAATTTATGGAGAGTACAAAAAATTTTATGAGTACTCAAAAGTCTGCCCAAAGGGCATGCGAACGGACAATAAAAATTGAAATTAGTGCCTGGGAAATGAATAAATAAATAAGTGAACTAACACATTAATAAATGAAAGAATATATAAATAAAATGGAGATTTAAACTGTACTGAAACTTAATATCACAGTGAGATGCTCTGCTTTACAGTATAAATTGAATCAGGGGAAAATGTACATGATTCTAATTTATTGGACCGAACACTAATTCTTGTTTCCTTTTCATGGGTACTTTCCAGTGAAATTCTTCTCCAAAACCGTTGGCCTTCCTTTATGAGATTCCAAGTGACTCTAAAACCGCGTAATCTTTGCCCGAACACAAAAGAGTAAACTTCCGGTCGAATGTTCCATCCTTACGTCACATCTCAGACAATTCCAACTTCCTGCCATATGTCTGATTCACTCCGACATCTAAGAATGGCCAAAGTGGACTTGCTTCTTGCAGTCCAAAAACCTGCAGTCCTGCATTCACAAGATGGCCGGATCCCTCCGAAAATATTTAAATGGTTTCAGGTACTAAGAGGCATCTAACAGATGTATAATAATGAAAAAGTACGGATAAACTCCAGTGGGCAAGACATCGAGCCAAGAGTCGCATTTAAAAATAGGCGCGGGAAAGGAAGTCTCATTGGAAGTTTACGTAATTAATTAATTTCATGTAATTTATTTTTAAATAATTGAAAAAAACGAACTTTATAAAATACATAACGTTAGACAACCTCTTAGTCCATCTATGATATAACCTTTTCGAACAAGTCTCTGTTCTCCCACTGTTCCCCCCAAAATATCCATTCCTGTTCAAAATAAAACACATTCCTTAATTGGGAAAATCCATTTTCATTTCGGCTATATCACATCCATAAATTGTATGAAATTCCTGTGCTCAGCCCATATCCTGCAGTCTCTCGTTCGAAGGCACCCGGAATGAATACTAATTAATAATGCAAAACAACTTACTATATTTACGGAACTTTATCTTTAATTATCTAACATAGCGATTAGTTCAATTATTCCTGTTAATTGTGGCAGCGATTTCGTTCACTTTTTTTTATTTTCCTTTCCAACAAATTTATCTGCCACTTTTTTTTAATTTTTTATCTTACCCTTGGTGAAAAAGCAATCATTCCATGTCTCTAAATCGAATTGTATGTTTTAATTGTAAATATATAGGCCCTCTCCCATTGAAGTAAATGGTGGAGAGAGGAAAATAGTATTTATAATTACAAAATTAATTACTTAAAAATAAAACATTTTAACATATTTAAAAAAACAATCACTTTAAGATATTCGAAAGGTAATTTTTTACTGTTCATTTTATTGTTTTTAAGGGGTATTTTACCTGTCCTTGGTGTCTTATTGACGTGCATATCTTTCGCATTTTTGCATCTGCTCTACTTTTATTTCCTGTACCTTCATCACAATATGTTTATTTATCTGTTTTTCCGCTGTCAATACTCTGGAACTGCACGTGCAATTTGCGGTTTGGGTAATCGGTAAACAAGACAACAAGAAAATCAAAGAGAAACTCAGCTTTTTATCTACATTACCCTGACGTGGGTATTACACTATCCTTAACATAAAATGATGCATTTATCCTTCTGAATATGCAAAAGAAAAAATTAATCAATTGAAAAAAATCAATTAATATAAATAGGCCTATTTAAAATAAATATTTTCAGTAATAATGAAATAATTTTAAAATACAGCTTTTTTTAAATGAAATAAGTTAAGTAATAATTATAACCTACTAATATTTTAATTTTCCAATTTTCTCAAAAATTAATTAATTCACGTCTGCGAAGTTGTATTTTTTTTTAAATATCTTATCAATTTATTCATATGAACATTATTTTAATGGTTATTTCAGAGAATATACACTTACTTTGTTAATATTTATAACAGCTCCTCTATTTTAGGTTCAATCTTGAATTTGTTTTTTTTAATTAACTTACTTAATTGGAAGGCCGTTGGCAGACCCCATTCGTTTGAAATTTAAAGAAGGGTATAAAATCGACTTCGAATTTTGATAAGATAAACGCATCGACACAGACGTGCACAAAGGGGTACACAAATCCACATATAATAAATTACATTTTACAACGAAAAGAAACGGATTCCATGATTTGATCAAAACAAGGAATCCTCAGTTAATAAAACCGTGCAAAAAGGCCAAGTCCACGGCTCCAACCGTGGCGAACAAATCGGGCCAATACTTCGCAGGTTTAAAGGCCAGTCATCGCCATTCCACGTGATACAAAAACTGATTCATAAACTGATTTAACAAACGGTGTTAACTCTATGATGAGTGTTTATTATGTTTATAGGCTGCTCGACTCGTTTGGCCTGCACATCGGTGCATTCCTCGAAAAAATGTTTCTGCTCCGGAGACCTTCTGAGAAACGGCCTAAAATGGCCTAAACCGCCTGAACCAACCCTTTCCGCAGCCGCAGGATGACATAATTCCAAAGCGGCGTAACTAATGGCTGCATGGGAAATGATTCAAAACAAGGATAAAAATAACTATCAAATTTAATTTTTCTCATTTATGAAAAAATGAATTCAATGGAAGTATTAACATTAAAAGATTAAACAATTTGATTATATACAAACAGAATTTTGATAAGCACTGAGGTCACCAACATTTGATACAGTCTGGTGGTGGCAACCACAAATACAGTATATACTGGAAAAATTGTCACTTATTTTTTTTATTCAAAAATGATGAATGACAAGGATTTTTATTTATGTTATTTTAGTGCATGACATACTTTAGTATGTGCTTCTTGAAATGAATTAACATTATCTATAAAATAACTATTTTGGTTTTTCACTTTCTTAAAGCAAACAACCCATGACAAACCTATGCTGTTTGGTCATAAATAGCACAAATGCAGTGAAATGTCTCATTTATGTCAATTAAGATAACTTTCTAATTCTAAAATTCTTAAACAAAATTTCAGGTCAAATGTTATAAACGAAAGTTAACACATGCCCATTAGTGGCCTTTATTTGAAACACTTCACTGTGTAACACTTATAACTCTGCCCAATCAATCAGAATAACAATTCAATAGATTCTTGCATTTCTTCCTAACATATGTGTCAATAATATAAATTGAATTATAAAGACTGTTCGTAATCTGTAATTGCATCTGTACCTGTATCAGTAAGCTGTAATATTTTGTGTAATTTGTATCTGTATTTTTTATCTTATCTGCATGCATAAACTGTGTCTTTATTAGTAATCCTTATCCTTATATGTGATTTTTTTTAAAAGAAGAAATTTAATATTGCCAATAAAATCAAAAAAATAAATTATCAAATTCTTAATACAAATCCCTCAACCACTCTTTTCATAGATTATAAAATGACACAGACACATTTCTAAAGAAAATTATTTGCACAATTAAACATTTCTAAAACTCAAAATGAGCACAAATACAACAAACTTATCATAATGTATGCTTCTAATATTTGATTGACTGATAATCTATATTTGATAAGTTAAAAAATTTTTGGTCTTTTAGGGCAGTCTTCTCATTTAAAATTTTTCCCAAAATCACTGTCTTTGGGAAAACATTTTTGAAAATGCTAGAGAAAATCCACTTCAAGATGCTCCAAAAGTAAGTACCATTCAACAGCAATAGAATTATGTTAAATGAAATCTCTCAAATATGGCAGAGGATTAAAAATCGACCAAATGAAAAAGCGTAATTAATTGTTAAGCAAAAATTAATCCTTTTACAAAAGAGCACGGAAAAAGGAAAAACTCCGGGGGAGAGGAAATGTCTAGAAAATCCCTTATCAAAATGTTTCTTTTTCAAAGCCTGAAAAACCGTAAGTCTGGCTATAACCTAGCTCATTTTATAATAAATTGTGTCGTTGCGATAACGAACACTTCGTGTAATATCATTAAAAAGTGGACGGTTAAGAAGAGATGTTGGAAAGGAGGGCAATCGGTTATGTTTTCGATTCCTTCGTGAGTTGGAAAAATTCAAATTCGAAATGAAAAAGGGAGGAGAAGGTTTTGAAATTCAGATGTCAGCCGTTTGATAAGCTTTGCCACTCCCACTCCATTGAACACTGTTAACAGGCGTTGTGAATAAATTAAAAGACAACCAAAGACCACTCACCTGAATATGGGAGTGAAGAATCAGTTTAAAAAAGCATTTAGATAACGGCTTGAATCGCGCTCACATTTTTGACCAAAACGAAATATTCCTTTTCTAAATTAAACTAAAAAACATTTGGAACACATAGTGTAGATACGAACTCTCGACTTTTCTTCAGAACTTCCGCGCATCTTGATAATGACTTTTGCGCATATTGTCATGCTTCCACCGCCTTCTCTTCGAAGCGGTTTCACTTTGAGTACGAAGATCGTTCCGTAATTCTCGCACTGAAAAAGCGCTCGAAACCGTTAAAACTTTCAAATGTATTCGTTTTATTTTCTTCCACTATAATTCGGTTGTTTTTAACTAAACCGTTGCTTTTTTTGCATTATACAAAGCTATTATAAAATCAATAATAATACATTATAAGATTACAATAATCGGCAAAATTAATATTATTTAGTTTAATGAAGGGAAAAGTTATAGTCTATTTAGAAAATCACGTTTTTATGATTATTAATCAAGCGGATTTAAGCTATTTTATAAAATCATTATCTTCCAAATATAAAAAATAAGGATCAATGTGAAGTTTTGCTTCACTAATACATAGAAGTCAATTTCATGACTCACATGTACATGTTTCTACGATTTCCCTAAAACAAAGAACCGAAAACACTGAAATTGTCCTAATCTGTTGAGACACGGATTCTTTAAAGGAGAACAATGACAAACAAAAGAATCAGAACATGCACAGGCGGCATATGAAGATGTTAAGGGCTCCACGTGGCTGTTTTTGTTATTTATTTAATTTTCGGTGGCGCGGCCGCCATTTTTCTTCTCTTTCATCATTTCAACAGAACGCCGCTTCCGCCTAAATTCATTTTTCCTCAAATAAATGACGAAAAAGACGAAAAGTCGGAAGCAAACGAATATAATTATGAAAACGCGCATGCAGGCATTAGAATGCGAATATGTTTGGAGTGGGACGAATTTTTTCATTTTAATCTTATCACGGGGGCTGCTCTTCTGCTTTGAGTAAAATTAATACTGCTCAAACAAAAAAGCGACGAGGCCTCTCTGTATTAATTAACAGACTCGTTCGTCTAAACTTTGACATCAAACTTGTGCAATTAATGTTGCTTACGAATTCTCCTTTGCTCCGCGAAACCTTTTCTTCCCCGAAGGGGCTTTTATGTCGACGGTTAATTTATAGAATCTGCGCAGGAAACGCAATTGGGCTTCATTTGGCATGACGTTCGTTAAGGCAACATTAGCCGAAGTTGACTATATTTACCCCAAACTTTAATAACAATATTGTACTTTAAAAGCTCCTATATTTTAAATCGGGTAATGACTATGACAGAATATTGCATTTACTAAAATCTAATTCAGGAGAGAAGCACATACACTGATAATGACATTATTGGAAAATTTATTATTATCTACATTTACTATATTATAAACTTTTTATAAAGCTGCGTCGTCGCTCACCAGTGACCCCCAGGACATTTAATGTGTTAAATATATTTAATTACTACTGTAATAACCATTTCCGAAGATCAAGAATAAAATATTGCTGGCATTAAAAAACCAAAGCTTACTAAGAGGATGAGCGTGGAATGAAAAATAATTGCGACGGTTGGATCTTTTACAATAATCTTTCTGCAACGAAACAATCCCTCTTTCCTTCCCTCATAACCAGAATTCACCTCATTTCTGTTTTTTCTTCCGTCGTTGCTCATTTGGTCTTAATGATACCCTTACATTTGTTTTCCTTTACGAATATTTCTTTTTTGATGGTTGCCGGTTTCATGTAAAAACTCATAATCGAAAAAGTTTCATTTGATATTGGAAAAATTGGCGGCCGTAAAATAAAGCCTCGGGAAATGAAAAAATTGAAAAGAAAAAAGTGCTCACGTGAAAAAACTTTTTATGAATTTTTTCCCTTATTTGCAAGGAAATTATTTTCATGATCGTATTTCGATGTCACCCCTCGGCCCAGGGGCGAAACTTACGTGGTAGAACAAATTTTGTTTTCACCCCAATATTTTCTTTGTTTTTTTTTTGACGATATCAAATTCCTGTCGCCAGTTCGCAAAACAACGCATTTATTATGCTTTTAAAGTGAATATGAAACAGTTTTGCCCCTCAAATGGTGTTCAAATAAAATAATTGGGGGAGTTTCACCCACACAAATTAACATTCCTCTTTTTAATAAAATAAAAGTTCATTCATTAATTTCTTTAAAATAAAAAAAACAGCACACAAAATTTGTGAAATTTCACCCCATTATCGTTGGAGGGTTAATTTGTGGGAATCGTAAATTCGAAAATACGACTTCGGTCCGGGTCACTCGTCGGGTTCCGGTCACTCGTCATTCTCAATTTGTAATCTGTTTTAATTGTGGTTTCTTCATTAATTCAGATTGCGGTCATTTCTGTTTCTTTCCAAATCTTAAAATTGACTTTGGTCTTTACCAAGTTTGTCCCGACCGACTTTTCATGCAAAACATGGAAAACAAAAAACTTTTGAGCAACCCCTGCAGTAGCGCCGCTTCAGGGGGTGCATGAAGAGATTTTTTTATACCCCCCCGCAACAAAATTTTTTTTTATATGTATACCTGCCAATACAGTCGATATCTCTGAACACTACAGAGCAGTCGGTTTTTGCATAGATAGATTAACTACTTAATTTTTAATTTTCTCTCAAAAAATTATAGCATTTTGATCACTATGATCACTGGAATATAGTTTAAAATGTTATTGATGTTATAGCACTTACATACAGCTATACCTCTTTTTACGCCGGTTAATAGTTCCGATTTTTGGGAGAAAAATATGTTGGCTTGAGTTGCTCTTTTAGAAACAAGGTGAATAACTGTTTATGTATAGTTGTAAGTTGTAAAATGTAAATGTCTAATTGTAATTTAAAAATTTATTTTCTTCTCCATTTCCTTTTTATCAAAAGCTAGGGGGATGCACATGCACCTACTTGCACCCCCCTCCCCGTGGGCTTTTCTTTCCTTCTAAACCAAATATGCGGAAATTTGAAATGTCATGAAAAAATCACGAGGGCATTAGCAAAATGAGACGTTTAATGCCGCAATAAGCCGCCTCCACAGTGCTGACAGCATAAAAACCAACAATAAAAACTCCGGCTTTACAATGGAAAAATAATAAGGTTGCGTTGTTTTATAAAACCCAACATAAATAAAACTCTGACTTTATTGTATTCCTAATTATATTTCTTTAAAAATACACATTTATTTACGTATTTAAAAATATAAATAATAAAAAAACTGCGTTCGCCTTTCTTATATTCATTTAAATAATCCTTATATTAATATTAGGAAAGAAGAATTTGTTAATGATGTTAGGTCGAGCCGATTTCTGACAAAATGATTTATGGCTATATCGAAGCTGTTACATCCAAACCAGCTACTTCAAAAGGAATCAATTTGGGCTACTCCGAAACTTCAACGACAAGTCGACATTGATGCGCCGAATAAAAAGCTAAATGTTCCTGAGTTTCCTCAAGCATAAGTTTTCATAAAGCAGAAACGGGACGAAATGAGAAAGTACTGCCAACCCATACGGATTAAATTTTCGAAACAATGAAAATCACGTCTGACAATTCGCCAGAGAGTTCCTCTTCAATTAAAAAGAGACAACAAACGTTTTGAATGAACTTAATTAAATCCAAAGAAAGGAAATCCCCTGGAAATCACCCACAGAGAGTTGATACCTGTGTTTTATTTGGTTTAGAATTAGTCTTCCTCTGTGGCCATCTCCGTCTAAATCGATCCCAGAATTGAATTTTGGTCTATGGTTTTCGTTCGACCGAATTCATATCAATTTAGCAGTTAATAATTCACAATAAATTTTAAAAGCTTTTGAATGGTATACTTATTTTTGTTTCATTTTGTATAAGCAAAGTGAACAATTTTAAAGTCTCGACAATTCCAAAATTGTCGGTAATATCAATACAACTGCTTGCACAAAAAATAAGAACCGTATTTATTTTATCTATGCAAAATTTAATCGTCAGTTACAGTTGAAAATTGTCCAAAAACTCTTTTTGATTTGTTAAATGGAAACGGAAAGGAAGTTTCAGGGAATGTTCAGAAAGGCATTTTCAGGTATTTTTTTTTCAGAAAGAAATTCCCCTTGAAATTCTCCTAACAATATTTATTTAAACAATGAAAAATGAAAATGAGGAAACAACACGAAAGAAACATTTAGAATCTTGGCTCATTACTTTATTTTCGGAATGTATTAATCCTGATTTTGTGGGATGCTGCTCAGCATTTGAAGTAAGTCCGTGTTGCTTATGGGCAGGTTTCTGAGAAGGGCGGGGTCCTCCCTTAAATAGTTGGCCATCCAGGGTGCCAAAGTTCGCTTGCCAAATCTGAAACCAATGCTCATCATCAGCGCATAAATAATAATAAGCTTTAAAAATGTTCAATTTAAGTGAACAGAACTTTAAAAATATATGATTTAATCACAGTTTGAGGGGATGAAAATTTTTGGGGTTAAATAAAACCCAAAAAAGAATTTATTATCTATACAAAAATTATTTTAAAACCTCAAAAGTAGATATATCAAGCAAAGTATAGCTTTATCGAAAGTTCACCTCGGTCTGCCGGCAATCGCGTAGAAATTCCCTAACTCTTCCAGGTAAGATTTGAGTTCTTCCGGGCTGGAGAATATCTTCGGCCTCGTCGGTCTGGACATGTTCTCCGACCTTTCGTACACGGGCCTGATTGGGTCACAACAGCACATGCCGGCGCACACGATGACACAGCCCGCTGCCAGCAACACGAGCAAAGAGAACTGCATCTGAAAGTATAAAGAGAGATCTGCTTATATTCCAAGTAATCGGGTGTCCGAGTTGCGAGTTTAAAGATGGCCGTCGCATTATCCGCAAAATATTCTGTTGTCACTGAGAAGACAGGGACGAAAGACAGAAATGGACGGTCAATGTTCCCATCAAATAAAACTCTGTCAGGGACTCCTCTCGATCCGAGCCGTTACTCGGCAATAAAGCGAAATTTAAGGCACTAAAGCAGCCCCTGTCGCCAATTAACGAAGGAAATGGCAACAGCAAACTGGCCTGAATGAATTGGGGCGTAAATCACAGGCGCTGACATTTCTTTTTCATTAGTGGGACCACCGCTTATGCGAGTAAAATTATTGTCCTGTTGGGAAAGCCCCGTTTGGTTCAATTATTTTACCTTTCACTGCAGTCGAAGAACAATAATTGCTAATAGGGCACTGTAAGGAAAAAAACAGCCAAAGGAAAGTGGAAAAACGTGTAATGAAGAAAAAAAAACAAAATATAAAAAGGATAAAAAGAGAGGGAGGAAAGAAAAAAAATTGAAATATTTTATACTTTTATGAGTAATTGAGTTGTGTTTAAATATCCTTTTTTTGAATTGTTTAAATTTTAATATTTTTAAGTCACGAAAAAATAAAAGAGAAAAGTGTATAATTTTATTTTTTCCATTTTTTCTCCCCATACTTTTTCTTTCTTTTTTTAGATTTAGTTCCGATAGGTGTAGAATTAATTAAAAATTAATTAATATTAATAAATAAATAAAATATTAAGGAGTACAATATATTTCCTGGCAACGCAATAACTTTTCTTAAAAGCCGCACAATGCTGTCAGAGAAAACATCATTTTTCTGAGGGCAAATGACGCGAGATGTTTTTTTCCGAGAAAAGGTTCGTCTGTTTGCAGAGACAAAGGAAATAGCGAGTTCTTTGTCCTTTGGGGTAAATACTTCACTCTCTCAATGGACGGCAGTGCCAAAGACAGCCCTTCCTTCCTCCATCCTGGAAAACCGCATTTGGAACTAATGCTTTGTTTTCCTTTTGGATTTCAACCCCTTGAGTGCTTTCTCAAAATAATTCACTCGTTGATGCCCTTAATAGGAGATGAAAGGCGGAGGTGAGAAAGCGAGTCTTATTGTGCCCGCAAGGCCTGCAAAGGGGTGAAGATCTGGGGGTTGGAACTTGTTTCATTTAAACGTAGATAACTTCAGGTTGGATGCATAAGTGATGGATGTTTTGCGCTGCCGTGAAAATACATTTTTTAGAAGTAATTATTTTTGTCAATTTTACCCGAAAATTTATTCACTGCTTAAAATAAAATTTTATTAAATTCTTAAAATTATTAAAATCAAGGAATTGCGTCCGTTTGTGCGTGCACGGTTTTTTGTTACTTAAGATCTAAAGAACTGCCGAACCGATTTCCAAAGAATTATTTGGGCTATGTCTCATTTCTCAGAAATAACCAATAGAAAGCATGTTTAGGTTTAGATAACTACCAATTTCTTTCTGCTGTTAAAGTCCTGAACTTTGATTACAGTGGGCAAAGTATGGTGCAAAGATTAAGAGGTGGATATTGTATTTCCTCAACTACTCAATGCATTACATTCTTTGTGTATTAAACATTTTTCACTATTTTCGTATAATTTTCAGGGAATTGTTTTTAGATTTAGTAGTAATTAGTTAGTGTGGATTTAGCGTGTTTTTTTAGATTTTCAGGGAATTTGTTGTAGAATCGATATCTAAAGTTAGTGTTAGACATTTAGAGTTTAGAATAAAAAATAAAATATAAAAGAGTCCGCTCTGTCGGCGTTGGGCGCCAGATAGAAGAAGATAAGTAGCAATTTGGAGATTGCGGACCAAAGAGAGAACCATTTAGAAGGGGGAGTGGTGAAGAACGAAGGATATGGAACAGAATTAGGATGAGGAATAAAACAAAGAAAAAAAGAAAGAGGAGAAGCAACAACTGAGGAAACCAGAGAAAAAGACTTGGCTGAATAAAGAAGAAAGCTGCTTTCTGGAGGAAGAATAAGGAAGAAAGCTGGGGAGGGTTGGAGCGCGAAGCGATCAGGGGGCGAAGCCTCCTAGTAAATTAAAAAAATTATTAATATTGGCACGTTAAGTCGTTTTGCCCCGATTGTTTTTTCTTCCGCACAGATAATATTATAATAATTGATCGATTTTAAAAGCTAGAAAACCGAAGTGAATATTAATGGGAAAATCAGTCAAATTCAATTAAAAACCGGATATCGGAGGAGGGGATTGGAAACACTTTTCAAGCGGAAACGCCATTATCGGGACACGACAACCTGATGGCTTCGGGTGTTAAAGAAGTATTTCAGTTTCCCGAGGAAAACCTATCACAAGGAGAGGGATTTATTGGAAAAAGAGGAAAGACGTGGAAATCTTTTCAATGATAATGGTGGTCGAATAAGAAACTGTAGTTTCACTGTCTCCGATGCACAGTAAAAATAAATTGCAACATTTATTTAAATTTGAGGTGACACTGCGTTGACATTAAAATGATGTGTGAATTTAATTTTCTATTCAATCCCGTCAGATTTTTGACTTTCTGCAGAAGATTTTCTGAATATTCTAAGGCCAAGAAGTCTACTAATATGAAGATCGGCATCCCCAAAAGGTGAGCAAAAAAAGGAGGAGTGCGCACATCCCAAAGGCCTCAGACCAAGGGGTGGAAAAGAAGTATAAGGTAGTGAGAGAAAGAAAGACATCCGCTCTCTCAACATGCAGATTGAAAGGGAAAGAACATTTGCAAAAGATTTCATCGGTCAGAATTGAATGTAAAAGTTGCTGTATCAGAGAAAATGAACAACTAAGCTACAGACCTATGTGCTGCTACATGGTAACAGTAAATAGACAGCAAAGTACTTGGTAGAGGAGCACAGGAGAGGAAGATAGTACCAGCTAGAAAGCGTTGGAGAGGAAAGCAAATACTGGACAAAAGGAATACACAATGAGGGGAAAGAAGTGGTTGTCTCATCCGAAGACGTAATAATAGTTTAAGTACCAAAGAAGATGAAGAGTAGACGCTTCCTAAAAATCACGAAAAGTATTGTCCCGAGTTGAAATCTGAAACAAACACATGAGCAGAATGAAGAAGTAATGTTGGATGAAAGCGTTGGCGGCAACCAATGCACAGATGAGGAGGCAGAATATAACACAAAATTATCTCTCATCTCGGTGATTTTAAGTAATATTTTTTATTTAATTGAAAAATCCACCCGAAGGGCAATGATTAGTGGGTGATTTGCAAACGGAAAAGCCGTACTTGAACTGCGAAGGCGTCGCTACACGAAACACAGCGCTGTTGTTCGGCTTCTTCCCTCTTATTAATGCAACAATTTGTGAGAAAAAGTCGCCGGCGCTTATTTGAACGTTATGGCACTCTGGGATTTGTTCTCCTCTCGCGGATTTAATTAAATCATTGGATTCGTGAATGCAAACAAGCAAGTGGGAGTGATTCCGAGTCCGGGAAGGGAGGCGTTGTGTACTCAGCTCTGGCAAACACTTTCTGGGCTGCCACGTCACTTAATTAAGTCTTTGAAGTTTTAATGAAAAAAGAGAAAAGGTGAGATGAAATAAAATGAAACGAAATAAGTGGATCGGCTCTCGAAAAGAAAATCCTTTTCGCCGATTCGGAACGGAATTTATTGCCCTTTGTCCAAAATGAGATTTGAAATTAGTCGTCTTCATGACGCAATCATGTTTGTATTTCAACAATACCTTTCACTCTAAATAATTGTAATGTTATACTCTACGGACTGTAATTGTTAATTTTTAATTCAAACCTCATTTGGTTAAATTTTTTAGAGTTTCGTGCCACTAAAAGTTTAATTGTCTAATTAAAAGTTATAATTTATATTTTGTGATTCTATATTTCTGATATTTCATATTTTTGCTTTTTAAATATAGTTTTAGATTTTTCTAGTTATTTTATTAGTTATTTTTTGTCATTCCATAAGAATCGCACTCAAAATACCAAGCTTTGTTTTGAATGAACGAAGAAATTCATTGTGATATTGAGACTGAGTCGCCCCTCCAGGAATATAAATTATTATTACTCCCTGCCATACGGCATAAAACATCCCTACTGTACTCAGATTTTATTTTATTTAAATTTTATAACAAGTTATTAATTTTATTTTTATACGTTTTAACATTAAAACATTTTACTATTAAAATTGTGTAAAAATTATAATACTATTTTAATTTAACCGATACTATTATATTTAACCGATAAAAAATGTGTATGATTCCCTCAAAAATTTGTAAATTCTGTATTTTGGGTTGCATTTTGCAACAGTGCATCAATGTAATTGTATAATTTACCCCCTGATGTTATTGTTCGAAATAGAGAAAATATATTATATTATTATATATTATTATATTTTTTGTCGTTCTCAAGTCAAGACTTCAATTTCCTGTGTTGATTTCCAAATTTGAGATTGACGATATAAGCCTCCAAATACTCTCATTATTACTTTTAAGTTCATACATTTCCGGATCTCTTTGTTTCTTCTTTCCATTTTCTTTCCTTCCTTTACCTTTGATCCAATTTTTTAGTCTTTCACGTTATTAAATTTGGATTTTAAAATCTTTCCTAAAAAGGCGAAGAAAAAAATTTCTTTAAAGAAAAGACAATTTAATTTTATAGAATTAAAAGCAACATGTTGTAATGTTTTTTCTTTTTATATCTTTCAGTTGGACAGAAAATGTTTTCTCTTTGCATTTATTTTCGCCGAAAATAATTCGAAAAATTCTGAAGTAGAAAAATGTCGTTAACTTGGGAGTTTCGTGCGAAGTATGAGTATTTGTTCATATATGTATTAACTTTTAAAATTTTTATTATTAATATAATAGTAATCTGTAATCTTTAAAATTTTATTAACATGAAACTTTATAAAATACAAATACAATACTGTGATGGGATTTACTGCAATTTTTATTCAAATAAAAAACTACCAAATAACGCATAGCTGGGGTCATTGAGTAAAATTCCTGTGCTGAAATTTATGTATCAAAAATTATACTAAGAGATATCTCATAGTTGGCACTCAATGGGTTAAAAACACTTACAATAAACACTTTTAAGGCTTTAAATTTAAGCACAAATTTAAAAAGCATTTTTCCTTCGTTAGAGAAATAGTGTCCGTCTTTAATTTGACAATTTTTATATTATTGCTAATGTATAAAATATAATTTTTTGAGAGAAAAAAACCAATGTAAAATTTTTTTGAAATTTTAATAAAATGCAGAAAAAATATTTCATTTCATCAATGAAATTTTATTTTATTATTAAGTTACACCTAATTCTGTTTTACACGACTTTTTAAAAATATTTATTTATGAATAATTATTTTTTTATATTCGTGATTTTTTTCAGAGGGTTTAATGCACAGCGTAAATAAGTTGTGATAAGACTTTTGAAGGAAAAACTGCATCCTTATTTAGAAAAGATCGTAAACCAGCAAAATCAAACTAAGTAAAATTTACCTTTGAATGTGAAGGCTTCGAAAAGAAAGAACAAACTTTCGAGCGAATGAAAATCTTCCCAAAGTCCGCTTAAACTGACAGAATCGCGCACATTCACAGATACAAAAAACTACTCAACGGCAACTGATACTGACTCGGCTCTGAAAGTGAGCACAATTTACAAATTTCCCTTATATAAAAGGCCGCCCCTTCCAACCCCTTCGCCTCCCCCGAGCCGCGAACGAAACGTGGCAGAGGCGGAGTATAACTTCACGTAAACGCATCAGAGAGCTTTTCCCACCTGTGTTTCGATTTCATTAGGAGAGTAAAGAAAAGGAATTATTTTCTCGGCCAGGGGTATCAATCCCTTCGGCCCTGGAGGGCACTCCAACAGCCCCTCGCGATGGGGGGATGAAGTCGGCCTGGGGCGTGCCTGTGCTCCTGGAAGAGGGAATTGGCGGCCTCTCACCCTGCGCTCGTGTCTTATCTGGGGATTAGGACGGGTTCGCTTTTATTCGTGCTCTTCCTTTAGTGACATATTGCTCGATAAAATTCTCGCCTTTATTATCTGACACTGGGAGTGATTAAACTACCAAAAATATTTGGCAAGAGGCAATGAATACACGCGAGTTAATGTGAATTTTTTCCCCAATTTTTGAGGTGACGAAAACCTTAAGGAAGCGGTGATAACTATTGAAAAGAGAATAAAATTTATAAAAAAAATTACTAAATTTATAGCAGCAATTTCATTATGTGTAACATTTTCTGTGCGACAGTTTATATACAGTATATATTTACGATACGGAAAGGTCGAAACATTATACATTTTCTATTATAATTTGTTTTTTGAACCGGGAAAACTTTTTGCCGGACTTTTGAATACATTATTAATTATAGTTATTATTTTTTATGAGGAAAGCCTTAGCATAGTGTGTTAAACGCGACAGGTATCCAACGACGGGTAGAAATTTTCTAAGGCCATCCTCCCTCGCAGATGATTGGTCAGCACTGCGAGGTACCTAGACCACTCCTGGGAGGACGGAATAGCGTAATAATTAAACGAAATTCCGCCTCCTTCACCTGCTGACACTTCAGTGGACTCGCCACCCGCTACAGTACCTTACATGTTCATTCAGGCGCTGTGCAAGCGAACAAAATGTTTCGCAAAAACCCCGCGACCCCAACGGAGAAGCGGTTAAATGAAAAGTCAAGTCAAAAAGTCATTATTTATTAGTTTGTTCAGTAATATTTTACTATATTATTACTCATTATTTATTTTATACTTATTGTTCCATTGTGAAGGAGAATTATATTCGCTTTTTGGCGAAATTATAAGCAGTCTTAAAATTTAAAAATTCATGAAAAAGCATTTTCTAATTTTAATTTTTTTTGTTGTTTTAAATGACGAGTTTAATGTCGTCCTTTAATGAGAACAGATAATGAACCAGACGGACATGACGGTTATGCAACGCACAAACGGACAGAAAGAACTTTCCTTGAAATGATCAACAACGTCGAGAAGTTTAGAGTTTGTAGACAGAGGAAATCGACTATGATTGAAAGTTTTCCCTTTATGAGAAATCCCAGAAAGAAACCTGATAATTAAAGTTTTTTAATAAAAGTGTCTTTGAGAGTTTATTATACTTTTAATCCCTCTTTGCTTTGTGATTGACGGTCATGAAAAAGACCATCAAGGAACAAAAGCAAAAAATTATAATAACGAGATTGTTCCTCCCACGACTTGCTCTTAATTTTATATAAAACTTACCAGTTGAAAAGATGAAGAACTGGACTTTGTAAAAGCTCCCGAGGGAATCAGGAAAAGCCAGATTTCAGCCAGCAATGTCTTATCGTAATAACTCCGGGAGCCATTTAAAAAATTATGACTTTTTAAAATATTACTTTCTCACGCACAAAATTAAATAAATTTGTATCCTGCTGCATTAACTTTTATGCTTAAAGACAAATGGAACTCTATTAAGACATTATATAGGCTCATAAACAATTTCCTTCGGCAACTAATAGAATTCTGTTGTTGGCATTTAACCGTTACGGGTTGCCATGGCAACAAGTACTTGTTTTCATTAAAGAGACGAAACTTCCGTTACTTTTTATGTTAAACTTATATAATAAGTAAAACTATAAATATAAATAATGTTGTAATTATTGACTTTATTTAATACATAAAAAACCATTCTTACATCCACGTGCTCTTACATCTCAACACCAACGCTCAGTTGCATCTTAATATAAACCCGCGCTTTCTTACAGTGTTACCAACTTCTACATATTAAACAGTTTTTCGGAGAATTTCCACAAATGAAGGACTAATAAATAAAAACCGACTCTGACAATCTCTTAATTGTCACAACAGAAAAGCATAATACTTTGCAATCAGCTTTTAATTAATAAATAATAAATAAACATTGCCTGTTAAAAAACGGAAATTACAACTCGGCTTGATATAATCAGAGGTTATTATCTCAACAGAAATATGAGTTTTTGCAAAAGAAAGGGGGAAATCCATTCGTTGGAAGGCAATGAGGAGCAAAAGTGTACTTCGAAAACTGATACAAACAAAGAAAAGGTCGGACAGACGGACGCATTAGGCTTCACTCCTTATTGTATTAAAATTGTATAAAAATAAGGAGATTTTTTAACTTCACCTATTGGAAATTCAAACCACTGAAAATTAAATGTTTACCTTTATCATGAAAAAAATAAATTTTGTTTGCGTTTTCTTATCATACTGTGTTTTTACATAATAAAATTAAAATCTCATTATTTTTTCATTTTACTTTATTCAACACTGAGAAGATTTTGACTCTGAAAATGTTAATCCTGCTGTAAAAACGCCGAGAATTTTCTTCTGCCCCACCAAAAATTAAGTAGCCTTTTTTTTAATTGAAAATAAATGAATTTCATTAAATCCCACTCAAATTTTCCCTTCATTTTTAAAGGGCCCTCAAAACCGCCCTCCATACATCCATTGTTTTTTTTCAATGGCAATAAATACTTCTTAATCCTCTTTTGAAAATTTTAAACATTGAACAGTAATATTTATATACTTAAATGAAACCAATAATTCCGTATGAATTGTTCTTAAAATCTGCAGACAATACAGTTTTCTTCTTTATTTATTTTGCAACCAAAAGACTGAAGAACATCTAAGATGTTTTTGCTAAAAAAACACGAATAAAGAGAATAATTGAATTCGTTAAAAAGCTGACTCTCAGAGACTGAAAGTTTTTTGTTTTTGGAAGTTGGATCTATTTAAATATATTTCCAAGTTGAGCCTTTGATTTAATTAATAAAACCAACGACCTTTTTTTCCTGAAAACTAATGTTTCAATTCTCCAGTGTTTTGTATATATAATTCATCTCGTAATTATTCTGGAAAAGTAAGGAATGTTACAGCCTCATACATATACACAAATCAAAAAATTCATGCTTTTTTCGAGTCCAGTCTTACGACTTCTGTTATAATCAATTTTTAAAAAATTCAAACTATATTACATTTATACTGTATTAGTAATTAAATAACGTGGAATATTCGTAATTCATTCTATCCTAGTTTCATCTAGTTTCTGTTTTAATTAATTAGAGGTTAAAAACACATTCAAACCCAAAAATTTTATTTTTTTAAAAGTTTGACAACTTTGTTTATAACCATCTATGTTGGCTTTTTCTTTTATGAAGTCTGTTTTTTTGAGTCTTTTTGTAATTCTTAATATCCAGCTATATAAAATTTAGGGTGTAAATTTTAACGCTCTCAGTTGTTTTTCTCGAAAATACAACGGTTTTTGTCAAAATTAGAATTAAGAAAAGGTCATTTGAACTAAAAATTAGTGAAATAAGTGATTTTATTCTTTTACATACCCAAAAAAATATTAAAAAGCGTCTTTTATAATTTAATAAAGTTTGTTTAAAAAGAGATTTTTATTGCATTAAAACAAAAAAAGAGTTTTATTGCATAAGATGTCATTTGGCCGGTGATATCGATTATGTTGGAGTTTATTTTAACGCTTTCATCGCTACAGAATACTCAATTTTTAATTTTGTTCACTCAGTTAATCAGCTCAGAAAAATTCTTCACTAAATTTTGTTTACACATTTCACAAAAAGTAAACATTTAATCATTGTTTTCCATTTCTATAATAAAAATGTGACATAAAAAGGTTCATTAGCTTCATATTAAAAAACTTCATTAATTTTTTTATCATGTTCTAATTAATTTAGGTATTAATAAGATGTTTTAATTTAGATATAAACAGGATAGTAATAAGTTTGATTTCATGAGTTAAAATGTGTATTTTATCTGAATTAATGCATAACATCTGTATGATTTTGCTTAGGCATTTATTATTAACATATGTTATATCACAATAAATTATAACTGCACATATTTATTTTAAAAATTCCAAGTAAAAAATTTGCAAAGGCATTCCTTCATCAAAGGCTGATTACGGAAAGGAATTAAAAAATGCCTGCACAAACATGACCAAAAAAAGTTTTATTGATTACCACATAAAGTTTTAAATTTTATACAGAATTATTATGTAAATAAAAAGTATTGGAACTACAAAAGTATTGTTTCTTTTGAGTACTACTCATAATTGAAGAAAAACCTATTCTTATTCAGGTGGATTTGAAGCTAAAATTTTGTGGCGGAGAGTGACAAATGGTAGGCCAATTCCTGTACTGAAGAAAATGCAAAAAAGTGCAAGCAACTTGTATTTCTCCACTGTAAATGGAAGATTCTGAAAAAAAAATGCAACACATGACAGTTTATGATAAGGTTTTAACTTTATTTTTTTTAGCTGGAATTATATACAGTCATCAAAATTAGATTCACCTGGAGCAATAAATATTGGTTTACTTATTTGCATTAGGTTTAAGGATGGGAAGTGAACAGGAATTTCTTTTGGACAGGTGCTGACATTTTAGGGTCCTGGATGATCATAAAATCATATTTTTGCTACTTTCAAACACAATAGTTCTTGAGAGGAAATTTCAGCTGAAAAGAAAAATATATTAGTTGGAATGAAGGACATTCGGTTATGGATAGATTATGAGGTGTGAAATGCAATGAGTGAATGAAACAATTTTTACCACTAAAGGCCACAATAAATAACACAATGTTGTAACTCTTCATATGTAATAACTGAATATTGTACATAATAATGTTGAGTCAAAGGCTCATCTACATTAAGCAAACCTAATTCCCTTTCAACTGCTTCAAGCTTTTTCTTAATTTCAAAAAAGTAAGTATGAAATTTTTAAATGTGAGGATTTTTCAAGTAGCATGTGAACAAATTTACAAATCACTGTACAAATAGGCCATATCTATTTGGAGATATGTTTTTTGAAGAACCGGAATCATTAAAGGAAAAGCACGAAATAATTTTCACATAAAACTCTATGTAAAACTTTACTTAAACTTTTATAACTTATAATCCCATTTTCTATTGGTGACTTATAAATGTCTTATCCCAATATGAAAAATCTGCAAAGGAGAAGTAATGAGGCAAATAACTTACAGCGCCATAAATTCCTCTGGTGCTAGGATGATGTTCTTTTAGAGCAGAACTCGTATGAATACTTCTAAGAGTAGGAGAAACCTTTGTTACTAAATTCCTGAAAATCATTTTTCAGCAATAAATTTCTCAGTCAACTCCTCAAAATTTCATAAAGCGATTTCGTCTGCTTCAAAACTTGTTTTGATTTCCCTTCAAAAGAATACTTTAAACAAATCATTATCTTTTCTTGATTTTTTCTATATGTATTGTTACAAAATTGTATAATTGAGTTTCAATTTAATCTTGTTATAATTAAACATTTTATATTTTAATATTTTTTAAATATATCAATTAACGTATGCATTGTTTTTATATGAAATATAAAAATAAAAAAGGTCATCAACGATGTACGTAGTAAAACTTAAAAGGAAGTAACTTGGTCGGTGAACCAACCAGACGTTAGGCATGCTGAGAAATAAAATGAATGAAAAACAATTGATAATAAGAATTTGTTTTAGATGTTTTTGTTCATAAAATTTAAATAGTTAAATTAAACTTTCACTCGTAAGAAAAGTTTGCTCTCTGAATAATTTATGTATTATAACTTGGCGGCTGGACAGATATTTATATTTACGATAACAAAATCGTATTCTGTAATTCTAGTACTAAAAAACGGTAATCATTTATTAAATTAAATTAATAATATCATTGAGATAGGAAATGGCAAGAAAGCATACTGTCATATTTTGCGATTTTTGTATAAAGTATGTGACTAGTAACTGCAAATGACAATTTCGCTGTTAAGTATAGCCAAATCAATCATAAAAAAAATATTTTTACATTCTATAAATCTGATAAATAAATTATGCAATTAAAATAATACAAGTACATAAAAAGGAGCAATTAAGACATGTCATTCATTTTGAGAACATTGTAACCTTAGTAAAATAATATATATTTATTTTTTAGGTGAATGAAATAGATAGAAAAAGGGAAAAGGCATAGAACTGAAACCATCAAAATGAAAAACACCTGAGCGTTTAGCATGAGACAGAAAAAACTTGTAGCTTTTATTATATTATCACTTTTCTCATGGATTATAATCTCATATTTATGGTTCTTCCATTGCCCAAACTGTGAAGATGAATATGGGGTGAGTACAGTAGCCTAAGTAAAAGTTGCTGCATTCCTATAGTAATAGCAACTAATAATAGCCTTAAAGTGGAATTCCATTTCCACCAAAATAGAAAAAATTTAAAGGCAATTATAGAATTATAATTTTTTTTATTAATTTTATTTTTTATTTAATTCTTTATTTATTTTAATTTAGAATTTTATTCATTTTCATGTTTAATTAATAGATTAATTTCAATTAAAATTTAATTTTATTAATGTATAATTAGTTAATTAGCATAATATATTTTAATTTATTTTATTAATGTTTTAGCTAAGGCCAGAAAGAAATACTTACCATAAAATACGAATGTCTAATTTAGAAAAGAATATTCAGTCATTGATTAATGATAACAATAAATTAATTCTTACAATTAAAAAAGAAATGAGAAAAAGGAAGGCTAGTGTCATGATGAATAAATTAAAAGGAGAAGCCAAGGAAAATGCTCCAATTGCACAAAAAGTAGAACAAATTGAATATAAGGGAGTGCAAGATGACAATTTTGCAGATATAAATAAAAATGATAAAACAGTGGCAAACAAGAACATCACTGAGAATGCCACTTCACTGGTGAGTAATTTGATAACATGATAAGTATAAGATAATTTGAAAAGTTAAATTAATGGATTGTGACTTTCAGGAACTCAAAATGAGACAAATAGCAAAAACTGAGCTGCCAAATGGAGGCCCTGTAATAGCAGTCCTGGTTTTTAGTTGCAATCGGGTGACAGTCCAAAGATGCATAGATCAGTTACTGAAATTAAGGCCATCCAAAGAACAGTTTCCCATAATAGTCTCCCAAGACTGCTTTCATGAGGCAACAACTGATGTTATTTTATCCTATGGGGATCAAGTTACTCTGATTCAGGTTGACTTGGTTTTCTTTACTCCCAGATGTTGCATTGGTGTGTGGTGTCTGCACTGATTTGTTGGTTTGTTTACAGCAACCTGATCAAAGTGAAATTCCCATTCCACCAAAGGAGAAAAAATTCAAAGGCTATTTTAAAATTGCCAGGCACTATGGGTGGGCATTGAATCAGACTTTTTATAGTTTTAAATTTGACACTGCAATCATTGTTGAAGGTATGTTTTGTCATTAGGGCATTAAAAAAGTTGAAAATATTTATCTTGTTTTAATAATACTCATCAAAATTTGAATTAATTTAATTTATTATTTTTTTACTTAACTTTACTTTATATAATTTTTTTTAAGCATTTATTTAAAAACTATTATTTGCCTTTGAAAAAATCACCAAGTGGAGTAAAATTTGAGTAAACTAAATTTTAATCGTTAATTTTAATATTTAAATTTCACAGTTCATTTTTTTAATTATAAGAATTTCTGATTCATTTTTTAAAAACAAGAAAATGCAGTATTTCATTGCAAAAATGATAAAACTTAATGGGAAGTGGAACTGATAAACATTTAAGTGGTTTTTTTATTGTTTTTGCTTATAGTTTTTTTTATCTTATGTTGCTTGTGGTTGCCGTCTGTTTTAAGTAGAAACTCAACTTGGAGAATTTCTTAACTGTTTTAGATGATTTGGACATTGCTCCCGACTTTTTCGAGTACTTCTTAGGAACGTACTGGTTACTGAAAAAAGACCCCTCGTTGTGGTGCGTCTCAGCGTGGAACGACAACGGCAAACGTGGCCTTATCGATGAATCCCAACCTAGTCTCCTTCACAGAACTGATTTCTTCCCGGGGCTGGGCTGGATGTTGACAAGTGAGACACTTCATTTTATCTCCTGGCCCATGATTTCGAAACCAAAACCAAAGAGGCAAAATAAAGTAGTGTCATAACTATCTTCCGATGCGGCTCAGTGTTGTTTGTATTTACTCCTTAAGTTGGCATAAAATTTTTGTTTTGAAATTTAAACGACGGTTCCGTTAGCCATTTTAACAGTTTTGTGTCTCCCGTTGCTTTTTTCTGACAGAAAAGAAAAATTTTGATTACATTTTGGTCCTTCTAATATTACTAGATTATTGTTATTAGGGGGCCAAGCTGACTTTAAAATTTTTGGGGGAAAATTGCACTGTACTTTTTATCAAAGTTTCACTGTAAAACTTATTAAGTGATATACTGTTTTCAGGTTCTTTATGGTTCGAGCTCAGTGGCAAATGGCCAAAAGCCTATTGGGACGATTGGATTAGGAAACCGGAGCAAAGGAGAAACCGCGCCTGCATTCGACCTGAGCTTCCCAGAACCAAAACCTTCGGTAAAATTGGAGTCAGCAAGTAAGTGCAAAACGCGATCTCTTTCTCTCACTGTGTTGAACTTGTTTGATGGTCTCTGTTCTGTTCGCAGCGGATTGTTCTTCGAAAGACATTTGAAATACATACACCTGAACCAAGACTTCGTTAGCTTCACTAAAATGAATCTTTCGTATCTGCTCAAAGACAATTACGACGTTCTTTTCGTGAAGGACGTCTACGGAAGCCCCATCGTGTCCTATCAGGAACTCAAAACTGGTCCCATTGTTTCTTCCGGCTCGGTCCGAATCCCTTACTTCACAAAGGATCAGTACAAAAAAACTGCCAGATTCTTTGGATTGATGGACGATTTCAGAGTGAGCAAAATGAATTCTGTGAGAGCATGAAAACGCCTCCCTCAACCGAAGAATAACGAGTTTTGTTTTGCCTTTCAGAGCGGAGTGCCGCGAACCGCCTACAGAGGAGTCGTTACGTTTTCATTCAAAGGACGACGAGTCTACTTAGCGCCGCATTCGAATTGGAAAGCATATGACTTGACATGGAGCTAGCAGAGATTTCACTGAAAGTTTTAATTGGGACGAGAAACAAAGAAGTGAAAAGAAGAGATCGGCGTTGAAGGAGAACGAATGAAAATGATGACAATGGACGAATTCGCTGGTTCGTTATACCAAAGTCTCGAAACAAAGCCACTTCGCGCTTTTAGGTTAATTCGGAAGTTATTTTTTACCGGGAAGCATTTATTTATTTGACTAAATTAGCAGTATGAAAAAAGCCCCCTTTGCTGAATTCCGAGCAATTTTCATTGTTATGAAAGAAGCCTTTTGCGCGGGCGAACCAAGTTTTTAGGATTTTATTTTTGCCTTGGAGCTTTTTTGTTTTCCTTCTCTTTTCTATTGTGCGAATGATAGATCGAATGATTCTGAAGTCTGTGACACTGCTAAGCATCCTTTATAACGATACAAATCATATTTATTTTTATTATATTAGGAAAAAGGCCGTGCAAATTGTGATAGGTTCGATTTGTAAATGATGGGATTATTTTATAATTTAAAGCTCATAGGGAATTCACGCACTCGGAAAGAAATTTATATAAACCTAAATTTACTTTGCAGCATTTCTTTATTGTGATGTTTTTTTGTGATGAATTTTTGAGGCAATGCTAAAATGTACAGTTTATTATTTTTTAATATTATTATTAATTATTATAAATTAAGGATATTTATATACAATGCTTTAAAAATTTGTTGATTTTTTTAATAAATTAAATCAATAGAGATGAGCACAGAGTGTGAAATAATTATGTTTAAGAGATAAGCCGAAGCTATTCGACATAGACCATTTAAATTATTTTGGTGCATTTAAAGTAAAAATATGATAGATATTTTCAGTTTTGTGCATTACATATTTCAATACAGTTTCAATTGTACATTTAATTTTTTACATTTTATATTTTCAAATTTAACAATAAAAAATAAATTTCAATATTGTAAAAATATAATACAAATTATCAATTAATAAAATATTTTTAAAACTACTAAATATTAATTCCTTTATGTCCGTCAGAAAATCTGTGCTTATCTTCGAAAACTCCCTATTTATAACTTATTATGTTTTGAAATGATCTTTGTATAATTGCCATAATCATCAAAACATTTAAAAAAATCGTCTTAAAGTTTGATTTTCAATTTTACAATAATCGCCTTTTGCATAAAATTTTTTCTGAAATGAATTTCCATTGAAATTCTATAGTCTTAATTCAAATGGGATTCAGGTATTAATTTTTTTTAAATAGTGCCTAACGAAACTTTTTAGTTATTGAAGTTTAAACTGTAAGTTTTTACATAATTGCCATTACATTTGTGTGCTTCGATAGTATCAAAGCTTCACTTTGGCTGCCAAATTATAAATAAATTACAATAATACATGAAAGAGAACACGTTTAGATTAAGAAAGTATTTCTGCAGTTAAATGCTACATTCGTTGGTAAAATCAAACTAACCGATTTGCGACATCTCAAAGTTCTTCAAGTTAAAAACGAAAGCTGAATTATGTGAATTTTTCCAATTTTGAGTCTGTAAAGAAATCAAGTCTTAGGAAACGGTGATGAAAAAGAAAATGCATCTCCCCTGCCTCTTCATTTTTTAATTTCAAAATTCTGCGCGACTGGAATTTTTGCGACAAAGGCGGTTTCGTCTAATCGTAGGGTTGGAGAATCGTTGAGATTTCGAGACAAAATGGCTTCCCTCTGAAATTTTTAATTTCTTCAAGTATAATGATTTACACCATTATTTGTAGCAAATACTTTCAGTTTTTTCTTACATGTGAGATTCGTTTTGTAATTTCGAACGCCGCAAAGCGAATCAGTACTAATTAATTACTGGGCGTGGTCTCCGTGTCGTACAATTATGTCAGTAAAGCCACGTTTAATGTCCTTCGTTGTCAGATTATTAAAGTAATTTTACGGAGTATTTAATGTGTAAGTAGAGTTCGCCAGTAGATCAGAATATAACCGACATAAATATTTTTGAGCCTGGCTGGGGTAGAATTGCTTATGACAGTTATTTTTCTTCCAGGTACGGGTTAAACTATAAAGATGTCTTCGTCTGCTATTTATATTTTAGACGTTAAAGGCAAAGTTTTGATATCAAGGAATTACAGGGGAGATATTGACTTAGGCGTTATCGAAAAATTCATGCCATTGTTAATGGAAAAAGAAGAAGAAGGATTATTAACGCCCCTTATTCATACCAATGAATGCACTTTTGCCTTTATTAAGTATAATAATTTATACATAGTTTCCACAACTAAAAAGAATGCAAACATTGCACTAGTTTTTGTTTTCCTGCATAAAATAGTTCAGGTATTGTATATATATATTCTATATTTTTAATGTAGATTGTAATAAGTCCTTTCAACTCCATTTTGAAAAGCTTATCATGTCCTAATTGACTCTGCATAATAATATGCTCATTACTATGTGAAACTAAATTTATGTGCATTGGTGAGTCATATTGTTCTCACTTTCATATCATTTGGCTCAGAATAATAATGTTATCTTTTGACCAATAAAATCTCAAATAAATACACTAATTGCACTGAATTTGATGAATTATACCTGTAAACTGGGTGAGAAAAAATTCACTTTGCTTGGTTACCAACCATTGAGATACAAACAGTTGTATTTTTTGTATAATATTGTAATAATGCCTTCAAATAATCAGTTAATTGTAATAATGTCTTTTAATTCCATAGAAGAAATTTCATGTTTGCTTTATTTTGATAAATTTCATCAAGTAAATGCAATATAGTTTTAATTTAATTATAATTATCAGTGTGAAGTATATGTGCATACAAATTTTCATCAAACCTTGTTAAGGTTTTTATTAGTTCTAAAGAGTGGAAAGAAATAGTGAGAAGAAATAGCTGTTAAAAGTTGTGCATTTTTGTAAAAAATTTGCCTTTTTAAAAATGTTTTTTATTTTTGCAGGTCATGATAGAGTATTTCAAAGAATTGGAAGAGGAGAGCATCAGAGACAATTTTGTTGTCATTTACGAGTTACTCGACGAACTCATCGATTTCGGGTACCCGCAAACAACAGACAGCAAAATCCTGCAGGAGTATATCACCCAAGAAGGCCACAAATTAGAAATTCAACCCAGGATACCAATGGCGGTCACAAATGCAGTGTCTTGGAGATCAGAGGGAATCAAGTACAGGAAAAATGAAGTTTTTCTAGATGTCATCGAATCCGTGAATATTCTAGTTAGTGTCCTTTTGCCCCATGGAGAATTGGAATCATTATCATTATATTAGGATAATGATAAAAATTTGGTTTTTTTTCCTGTCAAGTTATAAAACTGTTAACAATCATAACATCAAAAAGATTTTAGTTAAAAGATGATGGAATAAATTAAGATAATATGATTTTTTAAACTGAATATTAAAGAATAACTTTAATTTCAGGCAAACGCAAACGGAAATGTTCTCAGAAGTGAAATAGTCGGTGCTATAAAAATGAGAGTGTACCTGTCAGGCATGCCCGAACTCAGGCTAGGTCTGAACGATAAAGTATTGTTCGAAAGCACGGGGAGAGGTAAATCGAAATCAGTGGAATTGGAAGACGTAAAATTCCATCAGTGCGTGAGGCTGTCGAGATTCGAGAACGATCGCACCATATCCTTCATTCCCCCCGATGGGGAATTCGAATTGATGTCGTACCGACTCAACACCCATGTGAAACCCCTCGTCTGGATCGAGTCAGTCATCGAAAGGCACGCTCACAGCCGGGTGGAGTACATGATTAAAGCGAAATCGCAGTTCAAGCGCAGGTCCACCGCTAATAATGTGGAAATCGTCATTCCTGTTCCTGCGGATGCGGATTCGCCGAAGTTTAAGACCACCGTTGGAAGTGTGAAATACGCACCCGAACAGAACGCCATTACGTGGACAATTAAATCATTCCCTGTAAGTTTGCTCTGGTCATTGAGAGAAAAAGGGGAGAGGAGGGTTGTTTCACGAGGCATTTGTTGTTTTTAGGGTGGCAAGGAGTACTTAATGAGAGCCCATTTTGGGTTACCCAGCGTGGAAGGAGAAGATTCGGAAGGGAAGCCTCCGATTCAAGTGAAATTCGAAATACCGTATTTTACCACTTCGGGAATTCAAGTGAGGTATTTGAAAATAATTGAGAAGAGTGGATACCAAGCTTTGCCTTGGGTTAGATACATAACACAAAATGGAGATTATCAGCTGAGAACGAATTAGACATTTTTAGAAGTCGATTTCGAGGGTTCGTCATTCCTGGATTTCACGTACAACTTGAACCTGATATTTTTATAATCACAAAGTCAAAAAAATATAGTTTAATATTTTTAATTGTTCACTTAAATTATCCTTTTTCAATATTTTTATTACTAAATATATATTGGACCTCCACGATATGAAAATAAAATGGTCTGTATAAGTCAATTAATTTTTACTTTGTAAAGAATTACAAAAGTTGAGAGAAGGAAATACAAAACTAAAAAGGCATAGAACCTAAAAGGCAAGAGTAATAAAGTGAAATTCCCGTCAAATAAAGAAGAAGGTAGATTAAAGAATACAAAATGCAGCCCCTGTTTAAAATTAGTTAAACTAAAGGCGGAAAAATTCTAATATATTAAATTTATCATAAAATCTAAAGACTTTAACGGTAAACGAGGGAGCAGTCACGAGCAGAAAACGTGGATACGAGCAAAGACTCCCAGATCGTTGAAATCCATAGAGAATATAAACAAATATTCGCGGAGGCTTTGTTAACTAAATGGAATCTTTATTTTTTGTTTAGAGGAGTCTATTTTACACGGGGGTATCCTTTCGTTGCAAAATATATTAATATGACAATCGTGTGGATTCTGCTCGTGAATTGATGTGCATTTATGTTACGAATTGAAAATGTACTTCGTAAATATTTTATTTTGTAAAATTAACGAGGGAAATTTAAATTATAATTAAAAGCGTCCTTTTATAAACGGCGGCGCACACCCATTTAAATTGATGTGGACTCGTCCATGGAAGAGTCCATTATATGCTTGGCCCGCGCTCTGTGTCTGGCGATCGTTCTCTTTCATCGGTTGTTTAGGATTATTTTTTTCTCGAAATTTTGGTTTGTACTTGTGAAATAATGATTTTACTGATACAATCGGTGGTAAAATTACAGTAGACTGTTCTGTGCATATGTGTTTTCCATTTTGTTGTTGTGAAATCGAAGAAATCTGAAAGAATTTAAGACATTCATGGGGTGAGTGCTTTTTTTATTTTGAGGATCAAAACAAACTGCATTGTATCGTGGAAATTGTAGAATTGGGTCGTGCAAGCTTTATTTTCATCAAAGAAACGATTTTTTTAAGTATTTGTTTGCAGTTTACCGTTGTAAATTAATGAGTTCCTCGCATTGCAGGGGTTATGGTTTTCAGGGGGGGACATGCCGAATTTACTCAGCTTACCCCCTTCCGAGTTTGGATAATGGTTCGAACCTTCACCATATAGATTTATTAAAGCGAGTCTCGATTTTGATTATTTTGGCTTTTATCGTTGCCGAACTCCTATACGGTTTTTAAGGTCAACAAAATATGCCTTAAAATATGTTCGTTGATTTGTCCAAAAGTCGTCTCACGTTTAGCTTACGAGTTGGGGCTTTTTACGGGACGTCTACGCTGCTGCAGCGAGGGCATAAGGTTCCTTTTCCAATTATTTGAAACGAAAATTTCGACCTTGCGGCCCGTGGCTACCGTGTTTGACATGCTCACCTGTATTGATTTCTATGCATCATATTTTGTGAGCAAGAACAAAGCCACGTTGCCAAACTCAAAACATGTTTCCACAATTTGAAAATGGCCTATGCGAATGATTTTTTATACTGCAGAAACTAGCGTTATTGAGTGGGGAATTTCGCTTTCGATAACCCGCCATTTTTTTTATTCAGTTGAAATTTCGGTGTGGTTTTTCATCAAATTTTGTTCTTTTTCATCATGGATTTCTCTGTGTCCAGATATTCTTTCAGTTGTTTATTTTACTCTGTATAAGGATAAAATAAATTTGATTTTGAATTAGTTGCGATTTTATTCCTTCTCAGGCTTTCTTATTTTTCTTCAAAATTGCAACCTTTAATTTTGCGTCATTTTTTTCATATGAAGTTTATGTTAATTTTGATCTTCTCCTTCTTAAAAATATTTTTGCATAAATATGCCTTATTTTTGTTTTAATAATTTATTAATGCTTGTCGTTTTGCGTGGCCAAAATCCAATTCGCCTTTGTGTACACTCAAAACAACAGCTAAGTCTTTTAATCATCGCTTCTTTCTCTTAGGTTTTTAATTCTCCTTTTTCGTTGTTTTTCATACTTAAAATATTTTTCAGACTTACCTATTTCATTTCTGTAACGTTCCCTTGCCTTCTGTTAAAAGACAACTAAAATCAAAGGTACTAACGAAGGGAAAATGCAGAAGATGCCTAGTAACGAATTTTGGCGCGAAATCTGAATTACATTTCCCTTATTCAGTCAACGATTTTTGACCGTTACTTTCGTGGCAGCCTTTTTCCGCTGTTGTTACAAAAGCCAAGCCGTCGCACGGGTAACATTGCTGTTTTTCTGAAGCACGGTCTAATTAAAATGTGAAACATAATTAGAGCAAAAGACAAATTATAGTCTTTTTGCAGAAACCTCAACTCATGAGTTTCTGCAGTGGCTCATTTTCGTTGCGTTTCGAATGGAAGTTCGGCAACGTCGCATCTGGGACCCAGTGATTTTCACGATTTACTATTTTCATAATATGTTAAACATGGATTTGTTATTTGAAATTGTTTCATTCCGTCTAGAATATTCATTGCGTCTCTTATAGTGACCGAAGAAGAGTCTCTGTAAATATTATTTTTCTCCCGTTGAGATTTGTGGTGTTTTTCTGAAGTCGCGAGCTATAGAATTGTGGACTTTTGCAAATGGTTTTCTGCTCTTCGGCGTTTTGAGTGTGGATTTCAGAAAAGAGGAAAAAAACTGGGGATAACGAAATTTCCCCTAAAAAGAAAAAAATTGGCTCGCCGTTTTCTCCTTGATGTGCTTTTTCTCATAGACATGAAAACGATGAAATTTTTCGTAAATGTGTCTTTGAAATGCTTTTTCGTGTTATACTATTGGAATCTGTCGCTGATCGCTTATCCAACTTGATCTTGGCGGAATCCGCATAGGAAGGTACGAGTGAAAAAAATCCTCGTGGCATGGTCAAGGAGGTGTGTGTGATTCACCTTATTGAGGCCTCACATCTGTTTTAGTCCTCTTAAGTGAGTTACTAAAGCACAACAACCACTTGAGGTTGCGTCTCCTAATGTTTTTTTTTGTTTGAGTTATGAAGCAGTTAATTCTATTAAGATATCGCGCTTTCGATGTTGGTGCTCACATTATTTTAGACCTCTGTTTCATCCACTTGATAGTAATGACATAATTCACCTCTGCTTGTGTTTACTATTTTATTGCATATGATTTCATTTCCAGATAAGTTAAAAATCTCACTGTTGATTTACTATTCAAAGAAATATTGATTCTCAGCTATGAAAAGGCTTTTGGATGAGGGGCCTTCCTCAGGTCCAGGTCCTGGCAAGGAAGGCTTATATGCAAGAGCAACTCCCATGTCACCTCCTCATCATTTAATTGGTAGTAACATGGCTTCAGGAACTCAGTCAATGATGGCAAATGTGCAGAGTGTACTTCATTTAACAACCAATCATCCTTCCCAAACAGGGAACCCCACTCCTAATTTATTGAGGTAATTCAAGCATTTTGTATTATTTTCTTGTGTGTCATTTTTGTGATTGTGATTGTAAATTTTTTCTTTCTCCTCAATAGTGCTCAGCCTTCGAATGTTCCCCAGCATTCAACCCCCAACATTCATCCAGGTGGAGCTGTCCAGAACTATTCAAAGGATGCTCCCAATTCAGGTTTGGCTACTGTTCAGTATCAATACAGTGCTTTGCCATTACCAACAAAGAACAGCACTGTGCATAATATTCCAGGTCAAGCACATGCAGGTCAACCTCTTCATCTTCGCCACAAGGTTGGCTCATATATCTTGTGTTGTGTCAGTGATATATAAGCAAAGGAAATCCTTAAAAGAAGTTCTGGTTGTTTTCAGGTTCATGCAGGAAGCGGAATGTCCACTCAAAGTCCAGGAACCCCACCCAGTGGGACATCTCAGTCAAACTTCCAGAAACTCAAAGTGGAGGATGCCCTGTCCTACCTTGATCAGGTGAAGCTGAAATTTGGGAGTGAGCCCCAGGTTTACAATGATTTCCTGGACATAATGAAGGAATTCAAATCACAAAGGTTTGTTTTGGTCTTCTGGATGGACATTGATATCCCATTTGTTGAAAATGTACTTTTTATTATTTTGTCTTTTTTTTTATTACAGCATTGATACACCAGGAGTTATTCAGAGAGTATCAAATCTTTTCAAAGGGCACCCTGAACTCATTGTTGGGTTCAACACATTCTTGCCTCCTGGCTATAAAATAGAAGTTCAGTCAAATGAGCAAGTGAGTGGTTCAGTTCAGTTTTTTTATTAGATTTTTTTATGTTTAAAAAAGTATAAATCAAATAATGCAAATGAATAAAGTAATTAAATATTATCACAGATTAAGTAACAAATAAAGACACATTTTTGTGAAAATATCATCAACTTTAAAGGCAATATGATAATAAAAAAGTTGACCCTTAATAACAGCTATTCCTTTTTATTTAATTTCTATAAAAGAAGACTGCTCTTATGTAATTTATATAATAATTAACTAATTTGAGTGCATACTAAATTAGGAAAAAATATATGAATGTATTATTGAAGAAATTTTTAAGTAATTTTATAAAATTTTAATTTATTCAATTTGCCAATGATGACATTTTACTAATTTAATTTGTGGTGAATAAATTATTAGAATATACCCAGACCACCTGCATTCTACGAAAAATGATCAGTAAAAAATGAATAAGAAAAGAAAATGGCGCGGTATTGATTTAACCTAATCTGGTCGCTTGATTTCGTGTTTCTTTGCACTTCCTGTTCCGGGTATTAATCGCATTAGTCTTTCTTGATAAAACCTCTCAAGGGAATGCATATACGATTTGGCCGAAGTGAATAAAAAATAAGCAGTGTTAGAAATGCTAAAATAATATTGGCTGCATTGTATTAATGTATAATATTAAATCATGAGTGTGAGGACTTAAAATAATAAACTGAGTATTTTTATTAAATTTTAAAATAATTTAAATAATTGTAGGTATTAAATAAATAAATTTATTTTTTTTACTAAATATACTCAGCAAAGTATTATTCAGGTTCCATAATCATAGGAAGTAAGTTATAGCAGTTAATATGAGGTATTTATAAAAATTTAAATGCGGTTGAAGAAATATTCTTTAAAATTAGTTATGAAAAAGACAGAAAAAGAAAAAAGGACTGTTTAATTTTGTATACTTTTTAAATATTTTGTTAAGCTTTAAGAAAGGTAAGCCCTTGTAAAGATTTGAAGGAAAAACTAATACATTAAATATGTTTAAATTTTGCCGTGGCAAAACACTATTGAATTAGAAATAATTATATATTTATGTAAATATTTTAAAATGTTTTTTGTGCACAACTCAAATTTTGTCAGATTGAGTTTATTTGGGTGACAGATTAAAATATCCATGCGATTATCTCACAAGACAAGCATATTAAAAATATGTGAAGTTTAAAATAAGCTATCTTACCTAAAGATGATATAACCGGCAATTTAAAAAAAGGTAAAATAATTTATGTAAACTTCATAAATGGTGCACACTCTATTTTATCAGCTTTGAATGTCCCATTAAGGTCTGCGTGTGATTCTCCCGTAGGGCTTCGCCTTTCAAGTGTCCGTCTCAATGCCCAGTCCCACAGCTGCGACGACCACCCTCATTCAAACCTCTCATCACTCTCTTCCCGCCGGAAGCCAAAACGACATGATCCCCATACTGCAAAGCGTCTCCAAGCACAACAACAACAACCTCAACTCCCACTCGGGCAGGGGCACTCCCCCGCAGCAAACCAATGCCCACTACCCACATCAGCCGGCCTCGGCCGCCAACAACATTCTGCGGGGCCCCTCGCCGACCCCCGGACCCTCTCACATGGCGATCACTCCGGTGCGTGCGGCCCCAGTGCGCTAGTGTTCGGCTTCTCCGAATAACCGAGAAATGCTTTCGTTTTCAGCAACAGGCGCATTTGGCGGTGTCCCACGCCCTCAGCAACGTCGACTCTGCTCATCCGACGCCCCAGAGCCAACCGGTCGAGTTCAATCATGCAATTAATTACGTGAACAAAATAAAGGTGAGTGAATCTTGGTCGCCATTGGTCGATGTGTTTTTTATTTAATTTGTTTTTCGCGGTTTGCAGAACCGATTTCAAGGCCAGCCAGATAAGTATAAGCGATTCTTAGAAATTCTGCACACTTACCAAAAGGAGCAGAGGAACATAAAGGAGGGGACGAGCGGTCCGGGGAAGCATTTGACGGAGGCGGAGGTTTATTCTCAGGTATCGAAATTGTTTGAGCACCAGGAGGATCTGCTCGCGGAGTTCG
Source organism: Brueelia nebulosa (assembly GCA_028293925.1). Lineage (NCBI taxonomy): Eukaryota > Metazoa > Arthropoda > Insecta > Psocodea > Philopteridae > Brueelia > Brueelia nebulosa. The sequence continues at coordinate 481,062 of JAQIBA010000041.1, forward strand.
GCCAGTTTCTGCCGGATGCGACCAGTCATTTGGTGAGTTTTTTTGTATGAAAACGTTGTGAGTGTTAGCGTTTGCCCGTTTCCCAGACTGAAGGAGCAAGGGAGAGTTGAGATAGACTATAGCAAACATTCTGTAAATTGCAGAATTCGAGAAGCGTGTCAGGATCGGAACACCAGAACATAGTGAGAAAGCCCGGGAGTGTGAAGTCATCGAACTATCCGATGAGCGTGTCGAGGGATTCCGGGTATATTCCGTCAGGGCCCGAGAGGGAGCCCCCCCGGGGCCCTCTCGTGGGCTCCGGCCCCGTCAACAAACAAACTCATTCCCAACTCAAGAGATCTTCCAGTTTTTCCACGTCGGGAATACAGAAAAAGCACAAGATGGCTTCCTGGAGGGATGTGACTTTGGCCGACGCCGCCAAATATGCTAGTTTAAGCGATTACGGTTTCTTCGATAAGGTAAGTTGGCGGCGGCGGTGGTGGCAAAATGAAACATGGGGAAATGTTCGGAGCAATGAACAATGGAACTCCACAAGGTGAACTCCAACGAAGGCACAGAACGCCGGTTTTGGATTCCATTTCCGTATGGGTGCAATGTCAATTCGGGTATCCGTTATCACAAAACATAAACAAAGTGCAGTTACACAAATCGGGGTGATCTAAATATTCTATACGTGATATATCATATCTCACTCCTGCATCCTCTCCATTAAAAACATGGTTTCAGGTTCGGAAATCGCTTCGCAGTCAAGAAGTCTACGAGAACTTCTTGAGGTGTCTGACGTTGTTCAACGAAGAGATAATTTCCAAAAGCGAATTGGTTCAGCTGGTGACGCCTTTCCTCGGCCGGTTCCCCGAGCAGCTGCGATGGTTCAAAGACTTCGTCGGATTCTCCGAGTCGACGGGGATACAAAATTCAGTCAATCATAATATTAACGTAGAACATGTTCCGAATAACGTTAGGCAGGATCGGCCCACGGGCGATTTAGCAATGGAAATAGGTTGGTTGGAGGGAACACTGTTGGTTTTTTCGATTTTCTTGTAGATAATGTTCTACGAATGATTTGGGATATTTATTGTGTGCAGATTATTCCACGTGCAAACGATTGGGTGCCAGTTACTGCGCATTGCCCAAATCCTACGTTCAGCCGAAATGCTCCGGAAGGACGGCTCTCTGCAAGGAAGTTCTCAACGACACGTGGGTGTCTTTCCCGACCTGGTCGGAAGACTCCACCTTCGTCACCAGTAGAAAGACGCAATACGAGGAATACATTTATAGATGCGAGGATGAAAGATTCGAAGTAAGTAAAAAGATCCGATCGTTGGAAAAGTCGACAAGTCAATGTGCTCAGCCACTAACCGTTTCGATTTGTTGCCGCAGCTGGATGTCGTGATCGAAACGAACGGTGCGACCGTTCGTGTTCTGGAAGCTGTGCAGAAGAAAATATCGCGAATGTCTCCGGAAGAAGCTCAGAAATTTAGGTTAGACGACACTTTAGGAGGTACAAGTCCAACGATTCACGTTCGCGCTTTAAAAAGGTAAGTGAATTCCGTCCGAATGTCGATTTCAGTGTCGAATTCAGTCGCCGAATGGTTGAATGACTGGTCGAGAGAATGTGTTCCAGGGTGTACGGCGACAAGGCTTCAGACATGCTCGACGGTTTGAAGAAAAATCCACTAGTTGCTATACCGGTAGTATTAAGAAGGCTACGTGCCAAAGAAGAAGAATGGAGAGAGGCTCAAAAAGGTTTCAACAAACTATGGCGGGAACAAAACGAGAAATACTATTTGAAAAGCTTAGATCATCAGGGAATGAATTTCAAGCAGACGGATTTGAAAGCCCTCAGATCGAAAGGACTGTTCAACGAAATCGAAACGCTGTTCGATGAGGTTCGTATTGGTATTTTTTTTTAAGGTGGGCGAATGGGGCAGACACAGAATCAATTTTAACGTGGTGTTCTCCCTCCCTACAGAGACACGAGCAGAACGAGGAGAACAACCTGGATTCTGGTCAAATCATAACGGGACCACATTTAATATTGCAATACAAGGACAAGAGCATTCTCGACGATGCTGCCAACCTGTTGATACACCACGTGAAAAGGCTGAGCGGAATCCAAAAAGACGACAAGCACAAGATGAAGCTCATATTAAGGCATTTTATTCCGGATTTGTTTCATCATACTCGGCAGGAATTAAGCGATGACGAGAAAGATAGTTTCGGTAAGAAAGCCGTGGGGAGGAGGGAATAAAAGTGGGAGCTATTTATCATTTCTGAAAGCACCATGATCGTCCGTGTTTATTCGTTGGGAACAAACAGTTTTGTTTTCACGTTAAGAAAACAGACCGAAATGATTCCAAAAGAGTCAGCACACACGCTTTTTACCATCCCGACACTGTCTGCTTTTCTGTCTGGCTTTGTGGCCTGTTTTATTTAGCGCGCAACTCTCCCTTGTAATTACTAAATCTTTTCTCGGGTCATCCAGATGACAAAGAGGACATGGAAGTGGACGCGCCTTCTCACAACGAAAAAACCACCGAGCAAATCACCACCAACAATAACGACACCAAATCGGCCGTTACATTCCCGGGGAAAGAGGAAAAGGTGAAGAACAACAGCAGCGTATGCAACGGAGGAGGCGGAGGATCCGCCCCCAAGTCGGACACGGGACCCAACGCCGGCATTATGTCCATGAAAAAAGAGCCGGAGGACGCGTCCGCGGGCAGCGCCGTTCAAAATGGGACCACTCTTCATCCGGTAAGTCGTCCGATGAAAATGCAAAATATCTTTCTGCTTTTATAGCGCCCTAATTAATTTAAAAGCGCATTAAAACCAAAAAAATCTGTAGCTAAAGTAGTGATGTAACAGTGAAAATGAGTTACTGACTCGTTTTTGACTGAAAAGGGTTGCTAATCGTTGTATTCCTTCGACAGGACGAATGCTACACCCTGTTCATGGCCAACAACAATTGGTATTTATTCCTTCGCCTCCATCATATTCTCTGTGAGAGATTGACGAAGATGTACGAGCGAGCGTGCATTCTAGCCGAAGAAGAAGCCAAATACAAAATGGACAGGAAAGAGTCGACCAGCGTCGCGTTGAGGTTGAAACCAAAAAGTGAGTGACGGCAGAGATCAGAGCTTTCCAATCTTTTTAAACGGTTTTATTTAACTTGGTTTTCGTGTCTGTCTGTCTGTCTGTCTGTGTGTCTGCAAAGACCGAGAATCAAAACCCGTTTCCCTCGGACCGATTTCTTTCAAATTTGGCCCGCACTTTCGTTTTGGCTGGCAATTCAAATTTCTGCAATAATTTTTTAAATTGGTGCTCAGGTAAAAATAAAAATAAAAAAGAAAATTCAAAAAGCCCCAAAAAATTGGTCAACTTTGGAGTCCTTAAACGAGATATAGCCTTATCTCAAGTCCATGAATGAGCGCATTGTAAATGTATTATGCTATCACTTTACAACTCAGATAAAACCGTTTAATAATAATAACATTCTGGGGATTGCTTCCCTCGGCAGTTTTTGTCCGGAGATTGGACTTCACACTGAGTGCTTTTTAGTCTTATGTTTTTTTTCTTTTTAACATAAAACGAAAAAGTAAAAACAAAAAAAATTAAAAAAATATTTTTAAATTTAAACGGTTTTATTTCAAGTGCACTAAAAAGGAATGACAAAGAAAAACAAACGTTATACAGTGTAAAAACTGTACAGGTCGCAGAAAGTGTAATAACGCCCCACGGTTTTATGGACAAAAAAATTAGTCTTTTTCTTCATTTTGCCCTGTGTATAGTGTTGTTGTGCGTTTTCCTTTGTCACCCATGTATTTATTAATACCCTTGCATCAGAAATTATTAAAAAAATTTTTTTTTTGTAACGCGCATCTAATTTAATGTTTTTATGAATTCAGGTGAAATAGAAGTGGAAGATTACTACCCAGCGTTCCTGGAAATGGTGAAGAACGTCCTCGACGGGAACATGGACAGCAACGCCTACGAGGACACCCTCAGGGAAATGTTCGGGATTCACGCCTACATTGCATTCACCATGGACAAGGTTGTGACGTACGCAGTTCGACAGGTCTGTTTGCGACATTCCCCTCACGTCTTCTCCCCCGAGTGTGTTCTTCTTAACCGACCTCTTGTTCTTGTTGTGCAGCTTCAGCACATCGTGTGCGACGAGGCGCCCCAGGAATGCATCGAGATATTCCATCAGGAACTGAAGAGGGGAGGAGCGGGAGGGTTGTGCTCGACGGCGCATCAGAGGGTTCACTCGGAAATGGCGTATCAGAAACGACTAGAGCAGCTTCTTGCCGATGAAAATTGCTTCAAGATTTTCATCGTAAGCGAAGAAAAGCATTTTCGCCTCAATTAGGACGGTTTTCCCGGGCGAAATAACCGACTGTTCCTTCTTGTTGCAGTATAAAATCGATTGCAAAATCACATTCGAGCTGTTGGACAATGAAATGGAAGAGCCAGAGCCGGCTAACGAGTCGGAGAAGTGGGCGAATTATGTGAATAACTATGCGTCGAGCATTCGGAATCATCCGGACGATGACGAGCACAGTTTAGAGGTGGGCTCAATGGAAAAATTAAATACAATTGTTGCAAAATCCTGTTTCTCTGTGCTCCTCCTTCCTTTCCCGAAATAAAATACTCATTTTTGTTTTTTTTTCTTTCAGTTGAACGACTTGCCCCGATCGGAGAAACCAGTATTTTTGCCGCGGAACGCGAGATCTTGGCGAAAGCTGTTGGCGAAGCAGAAGAGCGGCTCCAAGCAGGACGGCCAGGAGGGGAAGGACGCGGACAAGGGCAGCGACAAGTCAGAGGACGTGATCAAAAGGGAGGAGAAAAGCCCTCCCTCGAGGATCGGCGCCCCCGAGGTCGACTCCTGCATAACGGCCTACGACAGCTCCGAGTGCCGGTTCAATCTCAACTCCTACAAAATCCTCTTCGTCATCAACAAGGAGAATTTGTTGTACAAAAAGAACGCTTTCAGCAGAGCCAAAAAAGTGAGCAAACGGAAGCGAAATTATTTTCTCTCTCTTCAGTAACATTTCAGTCCAAGTAGTTAAGAAGTTGATTTGCTGAATGTGTTTTCTTTCTTTTCAGTCTCATCCGTGGTTAACGAAATCGAAAAATAGGAAATTCAAGGCATGGAACGACCGATGGGTTGAATGCAACGTGACCGAGCAGGAGTTGAAAGTGTGCACGGACTGGCTTCTAGGAAAAGGCAGTGACGTGGTACCAAATAGGACTAGGATATTAACGGACAACGATCTGACAAAGCCTCCCTACGTTCCTTTCAACCGATACAAAGTGGAAAGATTAAATTAGTTAAAAGACGAAGAAAAATTTTTTTTATACATATAGCAGCAAGTTGTCTCACAGTGCATAAGGTCCCAATTTTTAAACTCTCGATTTTTAGTTGTTTTTCTTTTCTAAAAAGACTTTACCCCCAGGAGACTCTTAACGAAAGGGTCCAGCCTTTTTTATTTGAACGGCGGCCTTCCGTCGGGAAGGAGACATGATGAAACGCCCTGAGCGACAGTAACGGACAGTGCAGAGTCAGAGTTCGGCATCAGAGTGTAAATTAAGAGGAAAATTAAGTGCTTTAAGTAGGTGGTGATCAGTGGAAACAGTGAACGAGCGGAAATTTATTTTATACGTCAAAGTTTATGTATATATTATACAGCAGAAAAAATTCAGTTGGTACAAAAATAACTTTCAAGAATTTATTTTTTAAACAGATTAGAATTAATTAAGAGAACCCTCCCGCCCCTCCCTCTGTGAATCAAGAGGCAAAAGCTCTTTGAAAAATGTTCATTGAAAGGTAATTTGTTACCTTATTAATTATTTAAGTTTTTTTATATAATAATAAAAATTAGACGATGATAATGGAATGATGGTATTTTTTTAAACTGAATTTGTAAATCTGTTGTAAGTATACACTGTATAGTCTGTTTAGAAATGTTTTTCTTTTTCCTTCCACGTAATTTTAGCTGTTTAGAGAAAAAGGGGAATAATAAGTTCATCAGTGGACGGGAAATTCACAAAATCTAAAAGCTGAATGTATGCTGTCAATTTCAGAAAAAATTAAGAAAAATTTCAGTGAAACCCGACTTTTTAGGGACCTAATTATCCTTTAATATTTCTACCTCGGTATTTATCCTTCTGTCACTTGGTAATTTTTAAAATTGGGCCGGGGAGTCTGCAAAACTCAACCATCGCTGAATCCTATAATTTTCCAACGGTCGTCGACAAGGGCTTCAATATAATTCGACGATAATGAGTCCAAAATGATATGAAGGCTTCATAATCGACAAATGAGTTTTACGAATTAGTTGTACGAATAACTCGAAACAACGGCGTCCTCTGAGCTCAGGAGGGGTTTTTTCCGTTTCTCTACATCCTAAAGAATTGATCTATGTGCATTTTGTTTTAATTAATCACATTTCGATTTTTGGTACATTTGGGAGTACAGAAAAAAGTTTGGAAAAGTTTGAAAAAGTTAGTTTTACGAATAACTCGAAACAACGGCGTCCTCTAAGCTCAGGAGGGGTTTTTTCCGTTTCTCTACATCCTAAAGAATTGATCTATGTGTATTTTGTTTTAATTAATCACATTTCGATTTTTGGTACATTTGGGAGTACAGAAAAAAGTTTGGAAAAGTTTGAAAAAGTTGGTTTTACGAATAACTCGAAACAACGGCGTCCTCTGAGGTTCCGACGGGTTTTATCCGTTTCTCTACATCCTAA